>PDGT01000058.1:994730-1024536 GCA_003671415.1 Megathymus violae | reverse complement strand
TATATATGTGAGGATCGACATAAATTATCGGTTAAATTTATTAACAAGTTGAAAGTTTCAAATATCGTCATTATTAACAATTAGTTGCGTCATCGAGATAACTTGGATTGTAGTGCGTAATGTTTTCTTTATATATATTATTGATATGTTACAATAGTAAACATGATTTGGTACATATTGTACCATACATAGTTATATAAAGAAAATACACCTAGAGTTGAGCAGGACATACAAAAAGCATGACATTCGTCAGGGACAAGGTAAGACATGTAAGCTGTTCCCTTGTACTGACTACTTCAAATTGCATGTCGTGTTGTCGCGATCCTCTTTACTATTGTAATATAAGCTGAAAGAGAGAACGTAATGATCCATACAATTCAATAACACATCTTTCCGCTGACATGTATGACATTGAAAGAGACAACATTAGTAGGATTAACATTTCGACAATCATTACAAACAAAAGATATATATAGAAACTGACGAAAATACGCCCAATGGAATTTGATATTGCTGTGAATATGTTTCATTATTATTTCCATCAAATTTATATTACCAAAGGTGTGTAGTTTTCTCATAATATTTTTTTCCATTGTCATTTGTATTGTCATTTGTGTTGTCTTATATTATATTTTAAATTGATTTTTTTTAATAAAGTAATCAGCCAATGGAAGTCCTATCATAATTGTCATAGACAAAAAAATTAAGAATTGATTTTTTTATATGTGATTTATATGCGTTGTTAATAGCTACTATGTCGACATTCCAAACGAACACTTCAATTCAATTATATTTGTAACTTGTAAGATTTGATATTCTGAGAAATAATATTTTTAATAAAAAAAAAACATTACCAAGATACGTATTCTTCAGTAGAACAAAAATAAAATTGTCTTCTATTGTCGTACAGTAACTAATGAATTGACCCCGATCATTACATGTTGTCCAATTCGTTTAAAGGGAAGAGACATTGTAGTGTTCTTGTAAGTGTCATAAGTGTTTTTGTTTCAAATGTGTCTTACATTTCAAACACCTCGCCTCAATTGAAGAGGGGCAAAGTACTGGCTCAGGACAAAAATGACGCTACTCCCCGTACTCATTCATGCTTGTCGTATGTATAAGGCTGTAAGTAGTATTATGTTAGTACATTATGAATTATCATATAAATTATATTGACACAAAATGGGTAATATTAAAAACAGTTACTTTCATGCTTTGTAGCATAGTGTAAGAAGATTCGCACCTTGTGAATAAGCATCGGTGAAGTGATAAAAGGGTATAGGATTAAAGAACGGCGACACCCGAGTTCAAATCCCGGCGAATCGATTAATTGTGTTTTGTTTATGGTTATTTTTTAATTTGATTTAAAAATAGTTTTGAATAGACAACATTGAGGGTCGATGTGCTTGCGTGAAGACGTGTTTTCATTGCGATTTAACCTAGTTATAAATAAATTATACATATATTTTTTATAAATGTAAGACTTGTTCTCAGTTTTATGGAAAAGGTAGAACAAAGTATATATTTGGGTTATTTATTGTTTTAGCCTATGAGAAACGCCCCTTTTGAAGACGCACTGTTTTATGTGTATCCCTGAGGTAGCCGAGGTTGGGTTTTAGTAGAATTCCACTAAAGGATAAAGAAAAACTCTCCTGGCGTGCCCAATTTATTAAATAAGTTGGCTGTAGCCGCAATAAGTGTTCAACAAGTTTATTGTAAACCGTGTGGACGAATCACATTTAGTTCCGCGAAAGGACTCCGAATTTTATTTACCACGATAAACCCGTAATAGTAGGTTATGTACATGCGCGTAGTAAAAGATCCAATCCTACGCAACGGTGGAATACGCATACAGTGGAATGCGTCAGAGCGGATCGATTAACGTATAACCCGATAACGGTTAACGAGTCGATCTGTTCTGTCGTGTGTGAGAATTGTCTCATTGTGTATCGACACAAACATGGTAAACGACCCGTAACTAATTATTGGCACCCATGTACGTATGTAGATCAAGATCATTTGAAATACACAAATAGACCTTTTTGTCTAGAAGTCCCTATGTGGAGAATAATATCGGTCCGTTTGCCGCAGTACGTTTTGTTCGAATTACATAGATGTTAAAACGATCAAGATCGTTGTAAACACGCAGACACGGCTGTCCCTCCGTATGGCTGTCTGCTTTTTAATTTTCAAAATTCAAACGGAAATAGTTGAAATTTACCATAATGATGGATGTATATAGAATTTTATACATTATATGTATCAAATATAGGTAAGTACATATATTTCAACTTCAACAGAAATGACTTCTGATTTTATAATATTGTTGTGGGGAAAATACAAAAGTAATAAGTTCTTGACAAATATTTAAAGTGACTCATTACATAAAAGCAAACATAATTAAAGAGTAATGCTCATCACTCGTGTGAATCGCGTGCTTGCATCACTATAAGTATAGAGGGCGTTTGTATATACGTTTGTGTGTACAGTACTGTATCACTTTTGCATCGATATTGTATCGTGTTTGACGACCCCATAGCTCAGTTGGTAGTGAACCTGCCTGCCGAGCGTGGGATCCCGGGTTCGATTCCCGGCCGGGACAGACATTTATGTGACAGATAAATGTTTGTTCTCGGGTTGAGTGTTTGTAAACGTTTATTTATTTATTTGCATTGTGATTGTGTCACTGGAATAATCATGTGTATGAGTGTAAAGATCGTTAGCGATTGCATCGTGATTACATCGGGACTGAATCGATGTAGAGCGCCGCAACAAGTCGCGGCGTGTGTGTAACGTTGATTAACCTGGCCAGAAGTTAAACTGACGTCGGCACTTGATATTTGTCACTTTGGACGGTTTCCTGAAGTTCATAAAGGTTTCATGACTTTTTAATTGAATGAAAAATAAAACGGTGACGGCTAATACCATTTAAAAAGATAATGTGTGGATTGCCCTCGCTACAGGTAAATGTTGCCATGTCAAAAACCATTTATTTGCGAGTCCCACAGCTGAGTTCGGGTCAGGACAGTCAGGTCAGTTCGGAAAGTAGGACATAAAAAGAAAGTAGTGATAATATTCATGTAGATGACGTTGAAATTAACTATTTATATCCTGTCCATTTAGTTTATATGAAATAATATTACGGTAAAAAAGGGGAAATTGTTTGCTTTCTTAATGAACTTTTTCTTCATTCAATTACTAACTTCAAATCACAGTGCAGCCCGCGTGAAAAGCGTAATTGTTATATCTTTAGGGTCACTAAATATTTCGCATCCAAATACATATAACTAATATGTTAATCTTGACAAATCATTAATCGTTTCTTTCAAATTTGTTCTTCCAATACAGTATGTTAGGTCACATACTAATAACAACCATAAAGTTTAGAAATAATAATGTTATGAACCTTTGTTTTAAATTTGAGGATAACTAATTAAGCCTCCTGGTCTTCAATAGGGTACATTTTGGAGCGCGTGTAATTCCCCACCGCCTTTCCTCTATCGAACAACTTGACGTAAAGCTTCCATCATTTGCGTCATCATCTCGCCTACTTATGATGTGGTAATGTTGAACGTACCAATTTATATAAGCCTATACAAATTATAAGTAAGCGCGTCCAACATCTTAGTTAGTTGTCAAGGATTAACTTGTTATATAAAAAAAAAATATAAAATTCCATCTATTCCGTCCGTGAATTTTCCCACAGAATTGGGGAAATGTTATACCTGTCAATTTGCAGCCAGTCACGCCCTTGCAAAATGTCATTTACGTTCATAAAGAAAAAACCTTCTATTACGTAAATCGAGCAGTCGCAACACAACTGGTTTTTACGAAATAACTGAATGTGATATTGCGAAAACATTATTGAATATGGGATACTAAAAGCCAATTGGAAAATGATAAGGTTTAATACATGACAATGCTACAATTGGACGTCGCATAAGCTTTGCAATACAACACTAGCACAATACAGTGACAAGGCGAAACGAGTTAACCTAATTTAATTGTTTTTGCCATTTCAGTTTGCCGTCAGTAAAGCACTAAAAGATTACAAATAAAACGTTTCACTTTCATTAACTATTTAATTTCGTATTCATATTATTCGTAGTCTTAAAGACTTATCTATCCCTTACTGCCGGTTAAAACAGCGCGCTGCAGTGCCGGCAACTGAAATTTTGCGTATTAATCAACTAACATAATATGTACCATTTCTATCCATGTGATTAATGTTTAATTCCGGGGATACATCGCTTACCAAAGATAGGCAGGTTCGTACTAAAAATATGATTCGTATATCAACAGTAACAGATAGATAGATTATGGCAACCGCGCCCTAGTTAAATAGTGGTTTAGTCCTAATTATCAGGAACCTAAACAATATTACCACTGCTTCCTCAGAGCGATGTATTAAGTATATAACAATATATACTATTATTTCAATAAATAACATAATTTTAAGTTTCTTCCATAAACAAACTAAGCTTAGTTCTTCTATTTTTAGGTACGTTAGCTTATAACGTACGGCTTTACTCTTATTACTGGCGCAGCAGATGGGATCTACTGTAGGTAGGTCGAAGTCTGTACAATAAGTATTGTATATTTTATTTCCTTGCAATTATGCGATAATTCGTACATTTCATTGAAAATGAGCCAATATATTTGTTGAGAGTTGTAAATTTTTTTTATAACTTGAATTGTGTTCGTTCAATAGTGGCCGTTGAATGGCGTCCAATATTGCATAGTTCACTAATAGCTCCAACATAACCAATTCCACCGAAATCTCGATCGAAGAACAGTTTATGAACGTGACAAGTAAATAATTGATTTATTTTTATCCAATAATTGAACGTCGTAGAAAACCAAATGATAGTTCGAATCTGAAGGGAGCCAACATTTTATCAAATTGGCCACAGAGTTTGTTTAGTTTTTGCTATTTCTAGCATAGAACCTTTATCGGTCCTTCTGTAGTAATGCGAATGTGGGTCACGCGTAAAATTATGTTTATCGTGTATCTAGCTAGCTGCCTTTGTAAATGCTTGAGTTGATATGATGATTTAGACCGGCCGTTCGTCACCTAGTGTTCGGCGCGCGAAGGAGCGTGTGGTCGAATCTCTTCATGTGCCGCGCCGCCAACCCCACTTCCACGTCCGAGAGAAAGTACGCCTCGAAGTTGGCCAGCGGCCGCAGCATCGTATAAAGACGCTCAGCGTATTTTCTGCAATTTTTTTTATTTACCTTTTACAGTAAAGCACCGTCGCCTTTGAATATAATGGTGAATACAATTTGTAACTTGTACTATACTTCGACCTATTTGGGTCATTATCTCGGCTAAACGTCAGACTGCGATCCAACCGCGACCACATGACGCGTATGTATGACTCGCTTGAGTGAGGACTGCTTGAAGTAAAAGATATAGTAAATATTTCTTGTTAATTTTATAAGGCTTTTCCTTTTCTCATTGACATCATTTATTATTTAAATAGATATAAGATATTTTAAGTTTTCGATTACTTTTCCTTAGTTGGTAATGTATATACAGTATTTTCTTAAAAATAATAAACTGAGTAATTTGAGCGATAAAGAGTCGAATGATTTTCGTGCATTACATAGAATGTCTTTGTGGTAGCACAATTATAATGTCAATACACTCTGTTTATGCAAAACTATTTGCTCGATCGCAGTAAAATGACACGCGTATTGCATTGCGGTTTGAGAAATAAATTCAGTATGAAATAATGTCTCGTGCGCATCATTCGTGTGTCCCTTCATACACATCATTTTGAATACCGTGACTGTGCCCGCCGCTAGTCACACCATAACACATACACTCATATTGGTGACCTCTACATACTTCTACATCTTCTAAACTATGTATGTGAGTAATCTATACTAATAAATAAAATTGGAGTGTCTGTTTGTAATATTAAAATAACCGCTTTTACTACATGCATATGAATGTATATACGGTACATATATCAAAATAACATTTTTTACAATTTTTGTCTGTCTGTCTGATTGTTCCGGCTAATCTCTGAAACGGCTGTACCGATTTTGACGGGATTTTCACTGGCAGGTAGCTGATGTAATAAGGACTAACTTAGGCTACTTTTAATTCTACTAAATAACTTTTTTGTTAAATTCCACCCGGACGAAGTCGCGGGCAAAGCTAGTTCAAAATAAAAATAAAAAAACATTTATTTGCTTGAATATGGGTAAATAAAATAGAGGTATAGTTATTGATAAGTAAGTAAAGTTATTTCTTAACAAATAAAATAAATATCATACATAACAGGAATATTAATTTTCGATTTTTCCACCCAAAATAAAAATCCATATCGGAATTCATATATATGGCACATGCTTATATAAAATATTCATATGTGAGCGATGTATATACACCTATATGTATATCCGGAATCTGGTCACAAAATAGCAAATTTCAACATGTACATAATAATATATATGATGGTTTCGAAAATATGTGAAAATGTAGGTGATGATGTAGGGGAATAACCGATAATTTTCTCAGGATATCAACCATAGAGCCAAATTTATAGTGATAAGTTTTCGCGTCCAGTCGTTTCGAAGAGCCTCGGTTATAATGAGTAATAAATCTTTTTTTTTCGTGTAACACTTAAAGATAATTTAAATACGGCGCACTTATTTTGAGTTGTTTATAAATATTTCTTCGTCATGCATTTATTGATAGATAAATGCTGTGAAATTGGATAATAAGATAACTTTTAGTCATAAGACCTTTGTAACCTGTAATAATGTTTTAATTACTTATGTATCACAAAGTAATGGAGTTTTGTTCATTGCGTCAGAGTAATTTATTGTATTGATATTGAAAATGATTACAACTTCGGAGAGTAGACGACGGTTACCTGGCTAAGGTAGGTAAAAAAAACTTGACCATCACACGAAAATATTTATATTACTGTTTAATCTGTAGGTTCTGTGTGTAATTTTTTTATCTCATTTAAATATTATGTGATAAATATTCGTATTATGACTCACTGACCCAAATTCTATCATTTTCTAAATGTTTGTCTGTTTGTGATGGTGAGCTATGTTAAAAAAATATTTGCTTTTACATATCAATTCAATATTTATGTTGTTGAATAGTTTCAATACAGTTTCAATATTGAAGTTGCGGGCGTTCGCTATTCAAAGCATAAAATAGGCCGTGTAAATTACTGAGTTTGATTACATTTTTCTTAAGGTCTTATTGTTTAATATTCTTTACTACATTACAATATTTTATGTTGATACAAAAATGTGCATGTATATCTATGTATTTCATTAAGATTACACAGTAATTGTTTGATATAAATATTTCGTTCTTCTTATAATGTTAAACTGGATTATTCCACCTGTCAAAACCTAATAAACAGGTTATCAATATTTTTTTATCGTTCACTCAATACTACTCAGGAATGGCGTACCGTGCGAAATCAGTACAGCGCTCACAAAAGTTTCAGTTGCGCAACATTACGGGTACATTTTGACCACATCCGACTGACCACCTGGTGTAGTTTATTTTTTCATCAACAATAACTAGTTTGCCAGTATGTCATTTAGTTATATGTTGATACAATTATAAATGTTATATTTTTAATAATTATATGTAGGTTAGGCACATACATTTTTTTTGTACAGCTTGAAGAGCTGACGTAAAAGCGGACGGGCCACCTGATGGTAAGCGGTTACCATCGCCTGTTGACATGGGCAAAGTAAGTTTTATAAAACGTCAACAAACGAATAGGTAGGTAAATGTTGTCACCCACAACACTATATCACAATCACCTTGGGTTGACAGGTGGAGTACGCTGACAAGCATTAAGATCACTTTCTATAAAATCTAGATGAATAAACATTTTTTGTGTAAAGAAAAATTGTGGAGTGCGGAATTTAAGAGTGCTTGATAGGTAATTTTTGTCCATTCACCACCCCCCTCCTACGCATTTCCGGAGAGTAGCCCTTTTCCAAATTGTCTGGGCGCAAAAAAATAATAATAATAATTTTTTTTTAAATATGTTCGTAGATATGATCGATTCGAAGAATCGTAGATGCGATCGATTCGTAAATCCGTAGATACCACCGATTCGTAGATAAGAACCTTTTGATGTCATTTTTTATGTCAAATCGCTATTTCCCGAGCCTGCGCGATAACCAATCACGAAAGTAAGGCAGAATATACGTCATATCGTACGATGAGCAGTAATTTATTTTTCCGAAAACATACATATTTTTATTTTATGTTAAAAGCCGACAAATGAGCAGACGAGCCACCTGATGGTAAGTGGTCACCGTCGCCCATGGACATCAACAAGACCGAAGGTATCAAATGAGAAGAAGGTAACAAAGAATGTACAGGCTCTCAAGCCAATATTAGTTTGATGCATAACGTTTACAATATGATCATGAGACACATTTAGTAGGATTGCCGCGTCGGTGTTCTCGACTACTTAAGATTTGGGAGTCTTCAAGAGGAGAGTGAACAGGCTTTTGTAAGTTAGTGCGTTCACCACCTTAGACTTCATCACCACTTACCATCAGGTGGGGTTGTTGTCGAGCATTAAGTTATCTTACGTAAAAAAGGAATTTACACGAATTAAGTAGGAACTTTAAAATGTTTGCAATAAAAATTGTCGGCATAGAAATGTCCTAGAGGAATACTGATCTTTTCTTTACAGCGTGTAAAACAAATAGCGAGAGAAATTCTGCTCTTGATCAGTAGTAGTGTTTTTAAAGAAATCACGAAATAATCCGAGTCCCGTCATGACTAGACGAAATAAAATGGCTACTGCAACGATGATATCAATGTAAAAAATATTGATATTCGTCATTATTTTGGTAATTCAAACAATTTTCGATAATTAGTTATGCCTATCATTTATACCTAACATCTATCTATTCTGTTATCTTTGTATTCTACTAAGGCTCAGTACCGAACGCATGCTCAATAGTATTTAGCAAGACATTTTCTTTAAATGTTTCCTACCTAGTTTCAATGTTTTTATCATCGAGTAATGTAGCGAGGGCCCTTAATGCGTGTCGTCGTGCGGCAGCGGCTGAAGGCGGGCGGCCGCGCAGGAGCCCCCGTCCGCCCTCCGCCAGCGCACAGCACACCACCAGCAAACGCACGGCCGCGCATCGCACTAGCGCGCTCTTGTGCCTGTTTTGGATAGCTAAGTTTAGACAAGAGCAATCACTTGGACTGGACGCTGGAGGTCTTAGTGCTCTTAATAAACTTAAGCGCAGTAATGTCGGATGCGTTGCCATGGCAACGTTAGCCATTCTCGGTAAAAATATCTAAGGAGTGTCACTGTCCAACGTCTGACGACATGTCATCATTATTCTAGAAGAAAACAGGATATCTGTTTGGTACGTAAAAATAATTATCTATTAAAACGATAATAAGAAATAACGAGATTTGTTTAGTTTAACGTTCGCCACCATTGGAAAAGCTTCAAGTTCACCAGTACAGGGTAAACGGAAAACATTTCGTTGTATGCCAAAATGGTGAAGACCGCAACCTATTCCTTCCATATTCGCCAATAGTGAACAAATCGCGGAAGAAAACTGAAGTAAACCAAAGGATCGGCAATCATTGCTTGTTCATTGATCGGCACAGGATGCACCACATGCCGGGAAACTGACGGCACTCAGTAAAAGTGCTGTGCGCCTGGCTGTCGGAGACTGTTACCCGACGCCGTGGACGCAGAGCGCCGTGACGGCCTGGCTCGGCTCGACGCCGCTCACTATCCCGTCCAGCGCGACGTTGGCGGCGCGCCGCACGGGCCCACTGAGGCTGCCGGTCTTCATCAGCAACGTAGTTATTGCTTCGTAGAATTCCTTGGTAAAACAAATTAGCTTAAACCATAAAATATTAATGCAGCAGGTGAAATTGAAACGGATACTTCATTGTTATGCTCGTCTAGTCACAGCGATTTTTTATTAAGGTCACCCATGTACCCATGACAGTTGTGTTAACTGTGTAAGATTATATTTTCTTGAGAGTTTCATGTCGCTTCATCTTTCAAAATTGCTTATCGTGGTGACTTGCCGCAGCAATAGCTTAGTTTGGCTTTCAATATATTTGTAAAAACCTACTAAGAATAAAAACAATTCAAATCAACACCTAGAAATTCGCGATTTATATCGGTTTATAACTTAGTGAAATAATAACTTGGGAATCAATTTAATTTAAGTAGGTAATTTGATAGGAGTGGCACGTGGTCGTAACTTATGTTGTGTGGTGATTGATAGTACGTTGATATTAAAATAAAACAAAGTACGATGATTTTACCGGTTTCTTAGTGTAGTGCGTTTTTTTCAATATTCGGGCTATAGTACTGCAAGCCAAGCGCGCCAATTGAGTGCGCGGAGAATCCACGTGAATTATGACCTGTTTCAAAACATGCGCGAGTACAACTTTCTTATACAGTATTCAGAGCTGGCAAATGAGCTAATTGGCTCCCTCGATGGTAGCTGCTCACCGTAGTCAACGTGCTTCAGTGACAACTGCGACATCACCGAAGCATTACCAACCAAGAGAAAAGATTGAAGTCGATTGTTAACAGTGTTAACTAACTCTGATAAAAAAGCGAATTTAAATAATTCCATTGTTAATCTCAACTGTTGTTTAGTCAGGTAAAGATTCTTATCACCGAGCACGGAGTAGTTACCTTCGAGTTTAAACAGAGTTCAGCGACTTTCTGAAGGAAGATGCTATTGCTCTTACCTCTTGTTCAGCAGGGTATTTCTGAAGCAGGAGAGGTATTCTTGACTTCCAACATGCCTTTCTTATTTACTTATTACTGACTTACAGATTACTGTTTATTTATTTTTATGTAAGTTGTAGCCAAAAATCACATACTTGTCTGAGAAGGTCAGCTATTTTTGTTTCGCTAAGGACACTCCAAAATCTATCTAAGACAATCGGGAGTTCTTCTAAAGTTTCCGCTACATCAGTCCTGAAAATGGTATCACGCGATGTAGTTGAGACAATGTTATTATACATACAAATTTTTTCACCGAACGTTACACTTGTTCTAGAAGTAACCTCGACAGAGGTCAATGACCACTTTAGAGGGATTATTGATAAATAAACAGCGCTATAATTGTGTAAACCTATTCATTCATCTAGGCACTAGCTTGTAGATACATATAAGGATGAACCAACCACGTAGATGAGCGTAATTTCCGCAACAGTTCTCCGCAAAGTGCTTCGCTCCCGCGCTCTGCGACATCACAGAACCTCGGTTCATCGGGGGACATGGTGCTGGTCGGAGAGCCGACCCTGCTCGGTGGTTGCCTGTTTCATCGAAGCATTATGTTGCATATGTAAAATATAAGCTACTATTTATCTAGTCGTAAATGTCTTCCAGCCTTTTATATAGATAATATAACAACATTTAAGCTATCGCTGGATAACATGTTAAACAAATTATACACGACAAGAAATAATACTCGTACTTAGTATTACAGTTCAGTCCATATCATTTCATGTACTTCAGTAATTATTTACAACGCGAGGACGTAGTGTTTAAATATAAAGAAGTGAATTATTCGTATTGTACTGCGCTGTGCACCCCGAGCATAGTTGATTTTAGTCCAGGGTTCATATTTATAAAATTCTTAAAGCGATTGAAAAGCACTGGAATAGGTTGCCCGCGTCGTTGTTCCCTACTAAGTATGGTGTGGGAGTCTTCAAGAGGAGAGTGAATAGGCTTTTATAAGTTAATGCATTCAACATCTTGGACTTAGTCACCACTTACTATCAGGTGGGCTTGTTGTCAAGCGTAATGCTTAATTTGCTTATTTTATGTAAAAAAATCATCATCATCATTACAACCTGTATTGCCCAATGCTGGGTTTAGGTCTCCTCTCACAATGAGAGGTTAAAGGCCATAGGACCCACATTATTACTGGCTCTCTGCCACTGCGATCGAAACATGTATGAAACATTACACGGTCAATTTTAGGAGGGAGGTAGCTAGCCGGGCGGGTAATATACTCCCACCACCATCCTAGTACCGTGGGAATTAAACTAAGTGGCACAGAGACCAACGAACTCCATTAGCCATGGTCCCGTCCGTTCAGCAGGGTGCACGACCCCTCACACCCCTGGTAAAACTTTTTAGGTAAATATTCGATATTCAAACATGTAATTTTTGAAATGATCTGTGACATTTAGTAGTAATAAACAAAAATATCTGTCCAAACAACGTTTCACTTTCAACATTCAATTTTTATATCATGAAAAAGCCCCAATATAAATGGTATTATATTTTAACTCGACCATCGTCATTAAAACTTAACAAATAATGACAATTACAAGACGTGTCCACTGTACCTCCTTGTCCTTTCAATTGCTTTTAGCTCCTTGATTTTGTTTTTTATGCTAATAGGTTCCTGCATCGATGAAAATTCTTTTGAAGTTGTCTCCAACTGCGATGTTGTGAAATAATGTACTTGGTTGTTAATATTTTGGATTAAACCTTCTACATGTATGGGAGGCAAGTGCAATGCTCCATTGACACTTTGTACCGGATCTGACAAATTAATAAAATATATTAAATAAGTATATCTAATGGCATGATGATCTCAAAGATTTAAATCATTACTGATTTCGTTGTAAAACCATTTCAATAGTGATTATTATTTTTATTTTAGCCATTTATTATGTGAGTTCAATTTGCGAGGTTCAAAAATTACTATGCGGCTGCATTATAAAAGTAATGAGTATTACCACTCCTTCCACTAATTAAAGGACTTTCACCACCCGCGAGATTCTTCGTGCAAAGTTCCCACCTATCTAATAATGTTTTCCTTTGTTCGTTACACTGGGCCATTGGATTGATAGTAAACAAAAAGTTTAAATTCGGACTGTTAGGGCAAGATTTGTTTTTGTGAATTGGTGGCAATTTAAGCTTATCTTTATCATTACTCGCTGCATTATCTGCTGATACAGCTGTTCTAATACTTGGTTTGATTGCAAATGAAGTATATTTTGTATCCTCTGTAACAGGTCTCACTACAGACTTTACACTAGGTGTAACATCTATTATGCTATCCTTCTTTGGCATAGTTTCTTCAGTCAAAGGTGTCAATGTACCGTATCTTCGTAAGTTTGATTCAAGAGGCTTTTCAGGTAAAAACAAATCTACGCTTTCAGAAATTTTATTGTACAAATCTTCCACGTCATTATCTACAGATTTTGGTACACTAGTATCACTAATACTATCTGATTTATCAAATTTATTAAGTCGGTTTTCATTTACTATTAGAGAGTCTTCTTCAATATCAGAATCAAACTTAGAAGATTCTAAATCAACGCTGTTTTTATCTATTTCTTTATTAAAAAAAATTTCGTCTGATTCTGCATCAATGAATTGTATAATTCGGTCACTAAAAGTACTTTCACTGTCATTATTTTCGATGATTTCATTGTGCGTTTCAGATTCTGGATATTTAGTAGATGTGTCTTGTGAATTACTTCGGTTATCGTTCAATGACTTGTTACAACTAGATCCAGTAGTATTGAAATCGTTGTTGGATTCGTTGACGATACAGTTTTCTGTAACATCTTTCACTTTAAATTTATATTCAATAGTTTTATTTTCAGTGATGGATAACACCGAAGTTTGAGTCTGTAACGTCCTACTGTCTCCACCGAATTGGTATTTATTTTCGTTTGCTACTAACTCAAAAATGGTTTTACTCGTCTGCGTGTAAATCTCTTGAGATACAATAGCACATTTATGGCGGCTAGAACCGGCTGACCTATTTATTGTGTTGATAGGTTCACGGTCCAAATTCTTTTGTTCAGTAATATCTTCAATGTTGTTTTTTAAATCAATAATACTTGGATTGTGCCGAATTTGGAAGGTCCTATCACTGTCGTCACTGTCATCCCAATCTAATATGTACGTGTCTTTGCCGGAGGACAGGTTTTTGTCTGAACTGCTGTCTGTAAAGTCTGGAGAATACGCGTTAGAAGTGGTCACACTTTTTTGTGAATCTGTATATGGGACCTCACCGACAAGGTCCTCGATTTCATCTTCCTATAAATGTATGATTAATGTAATGTTTGTGAGTAAAAGAAACGAAATTCGGTTTTAATTTTAAACTCCAGTACTTACCATAATTGCAGAATTTTGAACAAAAATTATACAAAATTACAACATTCACGTAGCGTAACCACTCGTCGCGTATTTTAGGTATTTATAAATTTTTCAGTGCGATTCTGACAGGCCCATGGCAACTGACGAAGTTGGGATAGCTGACATTTAATTTAGTTTTTATTAGTACCAAACTAAAACCCATATTTACGTAGGTAAGGTAAACTTAAAGCGTGATGTCCACCTTCCTATTCTTCATCAAACTTAGAAAAAATAGACCTCATTATTATAATGTAAATATAAAATATAAAGTAATTTACGCACTTAATTTTCAATTTTATCTCTTTCTTTGCATTTACGAAAATTATTGTCATGTTTTCTTATATTCGAGACCACATATTTGTAACTTTCTTCATAGATCTAAGAAAGCTGTGTAGGAATTTTAAAGTGTTTTAAACATATTGCCTTCGAACGTCTCGATACAGATCTGTGGTGTTAGTAACAATTAAATTAACAACCTCAATGTGCCCACCTTGAAATGTGTGCACGGTAGATGGTAGCTGTAGGTGACGGTGAAGGTGTAAATAAAACACAAGATACATTAAAATATGATGAACTATATATATGACGTCTAATAAAATTTCCCCCTATCGCTACAACGCCAATAGGTAAACATATCACAACAGAGATACCCATATTGTTACAAACCACACAATAACTACTATTATATATAATATAGAAACACATGTGCCTGTATTACACGACCACTTTTCACGATCCAATAACAGAAATATGTATTTTTACTATGTTTTGCCATGTTTTTTTTTAACTTGTATATCTGTCCGGGTGGAATTTTGTAATTGATTTTAAACTAACTTCCCGATGAGCTAGTTACTTGAAATTCGGACCCTAGCTCGGAAGTGGATGACAATGCATGAAACTGTGAAAAAAGAAGAAGAAATATTTTATAATTTTTTAGAAGAAAATATTTTTTTTTATTAGTAAGTTATTATTAGTGACATGACTTATGGTAAACGTAATGGACAGATTAGAAGATTTTTTCATAAAAAAAATATGTTGATATTAATTTAGATAAATAGTTATTATTACTTAAATGTTATCATGAAATACAGGCACGACAATTCAGCAGCGCCAAATACTCGACCCGCCAAAAGACAGCCGTTATAGATCTTATTGTCTTTGAATTAAACGAGAGAACGGCTTCACTTATTGACGAATTGAATAACTTGAACAATTCAACAACAGTACAGTAAATTGTTATATAAAATACAATATAATACATGGTAATTTAGAGTTACAAAAGAGAATTGTAGGGGGTAGGTGATTTCAAGGTGTTTACAACTAAAGATCTACTACATACGTGGAAGTAGTTCGTTGGGAATAAGTAAGTGTGTAAATATTTAAGTATAAAAAATTTGCGGTATAAAACCTTGGAGGAGAAATCTTTTGAAATCTCCTAATGTTAATTCATCTATAAACTTATTTTTTATGAATGTAGAACTATGTTGGACAATATAAAAGGTGATAATCTTATCTTGTATTCTTTCTTGTACCGACTGCGTATAACTTCATCACTTCTTCAAATCACAACTTCAAAGATAATTGAAAAGAAGTAATGATTTCAGCATGAACTTAGTACTTTAGCAGAGATAATTTTGATATGACTTATAAGTCGGGATTCTTTAGGGATATATTTTGTGTCTATTTTGCTTTATTATTATACATATATTAGTTTAACATCGTAAACCTTAAAATATCTATAAAAGTGTGGTTTATAACATAATTGCATTTTAATTTACACCAACCACAGAATAAATTGTCAGTATACATAAGGCTGCGGTCTACCTGATGAACATGTAAGGCGATGGGTGAAGACCTTGATATTTTTGGACCATTATATATGAAACCTCAAACGTTCCACAACTCACCAATATGAAAATATTAATATTTTAAGGAATAAACAACAATTATTTTATTTTATACTCAAAATATGTTAGATGATATGCGAAAGTTAAGAATCTTTGCTATGCGAGCAAGAAAAAATTGGTTTCGACCTCACTTTTTGAACATTATTAGAACGCGTTGAAATATTTCTATTGTTAATATTCCATATAAATTATGCATTTATTTTAATAAGATCAACACATTCTTAATTATTAATAACACAAGGGCATGTCTATATAGGAAAATCCCCATCTACAGTTCATAAATTATACAATCCTATCTAAGTACATGAATTATTGATTGATATAAATACCTCTCACGAAAAATTACCGAAAAGAAGTAACCTTAAAATACACGTTAAAGTTAACGACACCCCATACACCGTAGTTAATAATTAATATGTAACGAACCACAATAAAATAAATAACTTACCGGACAAAGATACAATACGAAAATTCCTCACACAACTATAATACAGTAACATTAATTCGCATACAAAACGCTAATACACGCATAATTATGCACAAACTACGCACTAAATCTGTAAACAGATATATAATCGGAAAAAACAATTCGATAGAACTTAATACCACACATGTTTTTTTTTATTTGTCTATGGATTGGTCAATTACAGTGGACGAGGTGTTTGAAATACAACGATATTTTATTGACATTTTATTTTTTTTATCAAAATGTCTAAAAGTGTTCTACGTGCAGGATGTCTGCGCGCGTGATATTACTAACTTTATCAATTACTTAGAATCATCGTAAAACAACACTCGTTTAGTATTTGATACATACAATAGCAAGCCGCGAAATTATTAAAGTTATAGCACGTGCTAGTCTTATGAAAAAAAAAATCACGAGGAATAGCTTTGGAAAATCATTGTTCTCCTCTATCGATAGTGGCAGAGACAAAAGTTGTAATTTTAAAACAATATTAAAAAAGAAATTGTGATTTGTAACCGGAACATTATCAATTCGATCGGTGATATTTTGTTATATTGAGATTATATGCAAAAAGTGGCGTTTACATGGTAATTAGGGTAAAAAAAAGTATTTGTCATTTCCAACAAGTGTGGAAAAAGACAATTACAAATACATACATATGTTACAAAGTAATTATAAAAAAAAATTAATATTTTTATAACTTAACATAATAATATAACCTTTTAATATATCCCTCAATTCAAAATGTGGGCGAGTTAATGTCTTGCAGATCTCTTGGCCCTTTCCATCGTTCATTCGACCTGTACCGCTATGAGAATTTGGTCTTCCATGGTAGAAAACTTTTACAGGGTTTTCTTAAAAATGAATTAATTTTTAGGAGCCAGACATCGCAATATCACAATACAGTGTACAAGTCGTAATGGTATGTAGATTTCTCAACATCACGATATAATCTCGTTTCATGAAGGACCATTTGCCTTTTGACGATATAAAGAGTTCAATCACACACGTTTAATGATTTCGCCAACGGCGCTTTTTCATTGCACGGTATACATCTCGGTGTATTGTATAATAACAATGACATTTGGATTAAGTATACTCGACTTGAAAATACGATCACAAAATGGTCATTTTTCGCACAAACATTGTAGTTCGCTCCTCAGTAACTCTATAATGGACAAACACAAATATTTAAATAGGGTATCAATTTCTTATATTATTACTTTTGAGGTAATATAAAAAATATATACATAAATTTATATATGGGGTATACGAGGCTCCACCCTCGGGGACAAGCCAACCTCCCTCGGTGCGCCATTTTGAACACCGGCCGCGTCTGTGGCGAACGATCCCTCCTCTTGGAGTTCACCGGACTCTAACGTCTAATGTAACGGCCACTTGCCGGGTGGTACGTACTTAGCCTGCCTGGCTGGCTGCCACCCTCCTCATCGTAATGAAACGTTCAACACTATATGAATTATCTGCAAAATAAATATAACATAACCACAATAAATGTAATTTGATGTCAATTGACACCATTCAAATTTTTTTGTGTTACAAAACGAATACATAAATATTTCGACGACAGCTTTATCATGAAACCAACATGTACTTAATACACATAAAACATAAAAATTACACAAACTTATACATGACAAACAAGTCATGACTTGGCCTTACAAAAGTACTAAATGTTTTACTGTACTACGTTACCATAAACCTAGAATTCTAAAATTAAACGTTACATATCGCACCTTTAGAATTAAAGTGACTTAACACAAAATTCCTGAAGTTCCAGATTTTACTATAAGTTTACATAAAAAAGCCTACTCTAAAACCCCATGGTGAAAAAGAGCCCTAATTATGAGTGAGAAAGGGGAAAAGGGAAAACCTCATGCATCAGTCTCTTTAAATTCACTCAAGACCATACATTTTTGAAAACTTTCTTCGTCATATCCCATAAATTGCAATTTTTGAGTTAAGTCACTTTAATTCTAAAGGTGCGAATATGTCCCGTTTACCGCATGAGATTTACTTTAATGAGACATCACGTTCCACGGTGCTGTGTTGTGCTCCCAACTGTAAAGTGACGTTTCATTACCTGTAATAAGTTTTGTAATTTTGACTTTATTTTATTTCAGTCAAACAAACTTGTAGGTTACATACATTAGTAACAGAGTCCGGTTATGAAAACTATTCTTAAAAATTATATATGAATCCTTCTACCCTTATTGTATGAGTAAAACCGAAAATGATAAAATAAAAGGTGTAAGAAATATTTAGTACTAACACCCTCAGAATTATTGATTTAAATCGGTATAAAAAGTAAGTGTTTTGCCATTTTAAAGTTCTTAACAACATCCATTATATGCCAGAACATAAATGCTGTCCTGTTATCGTCCAAAGTCACACAGACAAAAAATTACATCATAACATAACAAACACTCAAACATTTAAGTTTTAAACAATAATAACATCCCATTATTCAACTGATTCAATACAATTATTATGCCATAACTTAAGTAATAAGCGCGCCTCCGTCAATTTGAAACAGATAACTTCACACTGCACCGTATCCCCCACTGTAGATTTTTCAAATGTCATTGCAGCTGTCACACTGTTATACTGCCATATCCCTGACGAAGTTGCAAATCTGTCAATTTCAGGAAAGCAAACGTTTACAAACATGAAATAGACTCCGTAGCAAAAATTCAGGTCTTAAATATTCTATATGTAAACAACAACTTTGAAATCGTCCATGAGAAAATATAACAATATCGGCAATCGCCGAGTTCGATCCATTTCGATTCTTTTTGCTGCAGCGTTAAAAATTTTTTTAATTAGTATTAAAAATTTTTGCATTTTTTTATTTCTTTTTTTGTTGTTGCCATTGTCGTGAAAGTTGGATAAACATTTCTTTCTTTCCATAAATGTAAATTTAGGCAGAGATACGCAACATTGCCACGAACATAACGGTAAGGGTAAAGAAACATCAGTAGACGAAATCCAACTGTTGGCATATGACATGATGATACGTACACCACACTCGTGTTGACCCGACATTCGTGGACATCGCATGATCGAAACGAGTCCAAACGAATATGGTCACATCGATTTTAATCGTACATAGAAACCACTACAGACCATCGATCGATGACGTGGATATTAAAATTGCCGATATAAAAGAAATTAATTATATTATACAAAAATATTTTCTATAAAAAATTGTTTCAAATTGTCAGTAAGTTTTTATTATCGAAACCCTTTGCTGTCTCGCCAAAGTCCACTACGCTGGCCAAGAGCAAAGTGACGCAACTCACACACTTTTGACAACACCAGAGAACTCTCTCGAGTGTATAGGTTTGAAACATATGTTTTCCTTCACGAAACCGTATGATAATTTCGGGCATGGCGTGAATATATTGACACTGAGATATCATCCTCTTGCTAAGCGATGAACCCTCAACACCGACACGCCAACTTTTTTCTCTGTAATAAAAGGCGTAGGAAACTTACAAGTGAGGATTTAAAAAATATATACGTCGATATATCAACTTATCACGCCAGCCGTGGATTCAATTTCTAATACGAACAGCACTATATGGGACCATCCATGCAGGAGATCCACGTTCGAACCATTACACTTTCACTGGTTCAGCAAAGGTTCATTGATGATGACACGTGAAATCGTAAGCTACTTAAGCTTAAGTTATGCTACGTAGGTCGAGGTCCTCCGCGGGAGACGCGTTCGAACAATTGTCACTGGCTCAGTAGGTGTGTCTATGATTTAAACGCAAAACAGAGGGCGACAAGGTTACTTTACCGTCGGCCTGAAGGTGGAGAGTGACGAGCTGGCTGCGGTCCCGGCCGCTCATTCCGGCGTGAGGTAGAGCCGGTAGAGACGGCCGCGGGACAGTCAGCGCGCCGGGCGGGGCGCGCGCGCCGCCGCCGCCTGCTCGTGCTCCGCGTGCAGCCTCACTATCTCCCCCACTATCATTTGCTCGATGTCCACACCTAGGAATATTTATTCGTTACCGTCACCGTGACGGCCCTTACCGTCCACGCTGGGTTCGGGTTTGACATAGACAGACAAACTTTTTTTTATATAAACAAATATAAATAAAGTAGTAATAGCTACATACTCGCATGTACTTCCTCCCGCGTCAGGACGATCTCCTGGCTCGCCTCGGGCGTCACGAGGATCACGCGATGGTGACGGGTTTGCAACAGGTTGGCGACTACCAGCTGTATGGAATGAAAACATTGCACTATTGACCTTTTTTAAATTTCAACTGTAACTAATGCTTCTTCTACTTATTCTTAAGGCTCAGGGGTTTCTTTGTATAGCATTTTGAATGTTATAAATCAATTGTTATCGAGATGATATGTGAGGTCTTCATGAATGCAGATCACAACAGACATACTAGTAAGTAAGCAAATCGAACAAATATTTATCTTTCTCTTTCCTGCTAGAGACAAAACGGATACGGTTGTCCCACTCATACTTCCGTCCGTACGAGTATACGGATAAAATCGTAAATGCACCTTAAAATACTTTTTGGGACAATCGTCATGGCAATAAAAATCGTAAATTATTTTAATAATACATATATACCCGAATCCCCGAATCTTCCGAATTTTTCAGATTTCTTTAGTACATCGACCTGGTCCGTTTTGACGCATCTTCTTCATACAAACAATTGCTTCAGGAGTGCGTATTAGTATTGTTCAATCCGAAGTAACGTCAAGTTACTACTAGTACAACAGTAAAATCTAACGCACCTTATGCTTGTACTTGTCGAGTGCCGACCTAGCCTTCGGTATGAGGAGGTTCTCGTCGGTCTCCAGCTTGAAGGAGACCACGTAAGCGGAAGGCACCCACAGATTCACCAGCGGGGCCAGCATCTTGGGGACCAGGTGCAGCTGGATCACCGGAGCCCCACTCGCCGACTGCATTTTGTGGGTTGGCTGAAATAGAAGCATAAATCTTAAATTAAATTCATATGCGTTTGACAGAACAAACTGATGGTAACTATAGGCATTATTCATTTTAATATTTGCCCCGTATTTTGAAACAGTCAAAAATGGATTATCTGGAATAGACCTACGAAATTTGAACTACGGTATTTGATAATTTTGTATTTTTAATTGCATACATGCTTTTACGAGTCAACAAAGTACAAATCCATAACATAAAAGTAATTAACAAGAAAATGTGCACGCCGGCTGGCTCGGAGCGGACTTTATGGGCAAGAATCCAACACGCCCCGGCACCATTCTCCAGATAAATGGAAGAGTCAGTCGATCGTATGTGGCCGACGGTTAAACATCCGCGGTTGTGGTCGGCGGTCTGATGGGTGACCGCAGCCCGCGAAATTTCTTGATCGCTTGGCTTAACAGAGCATGTTAAGCCGTTAGTTAGCAGTCGCCGAGTCAAGCCTGAGAATTTCAAGCGGCGTAAGAATTTTTGACACTTGGGCCACTAACTCTTCAACCATTCAGTTACCAGACGCGTAGCGTTGACGACATGTCTAAGAAAGGTCCACGAACTGACCACCCGATCCTTAGGTATATAGAAGTCGGAGACGGCGGCGGCGAGGTACAGCACTGCGCGGGCGCCGACGTGCGCGAGACACTCGCACGCGGCGCGCAGCAGCCAGAAGTACTCCGAGACCGTGGTGAAGGACACGTGCAGGAGCGCGCCCGCCGCGTGCGCCGCCTGGTAGCGCGCCAGCACCGGCGCCAGCGCGAACACGCTGTCCGGCTTCACTGCCGACGGACAATTGGAACTTCCGAATGACTATACTGATTTTCTTTTGTAAACCACTTGAAATCGATTATACTTATGAAAGTAAGTAAGGTGAATACGGTAAGTACCATCGTCTCATAGTGTTGATAACTAAGTAGCTATGGTAAGATCCGATAGGTGGCGCCGCAAATAAATGATTAATAAATTATACATTTTTTTATTTATCACACTTCACTGTACCGGTAAGTATTGAACAATTAAAACTAGAAATGTGTGAGTTGTGCACAAAAGGCGATTTCTTCCAGATAATTTAATTCAAGAAGCTTCAGTGTAATTGAGTGAAACTAACCAATTTCAAAATTCGAACCTTCACCACCTCTATATCCTGGCGACTCTGTCGAGACAAAAGCTGACAATTTTTAGATTCCTTTCGGTCGTTTCAACGTTTATCTACACGTCAACATACAAAGACGGTCCTCACCAGATATCGTGGTATTCGGCCCCCTGTCCATCATGACCAGCATGTCGAACAGTTTCTGTCCGTTGAAGTGCCTCGTGAATGGCTCCAAGGACTTCTGTCTGTGCATGAAGATGACCGCATAGCCGTGCTCCAGGAAGTATTCCGCCGACGCTGCTCCCCTGGTGCCCGCGCTGAAGTTATCCACGAACCGCACCGTGTTGTGCTCCAAAGGAACTGTTGTGCCACCGGACTGGAACAACAAACTATTTTGTTGAAGATATGACGCCAGATGGCGACTCTTTAGCGTAATAATAATTGCTAGTGATTCTACTAGTGGCTTAGCATCTTGAGCTTGCTTTACGGTATCAGCATGCACTTATATTACATAAAGTTTATTTTCGGCTTAGCTGACTTTTTCAATGTAAATGTCCAGCGACACAGGGAATTTCTAGAGAGGGAGTGTATACAAAAAAGGGTTAATGTTTTTATGTCTAGTCCAACTAGATACACCATAGTGGAATGCTAAATTAAACTAGTGCTAATGTACGAGTGGTGTAAAAGACTTCTTTCATCCAGGCAAACTCTCTTGCTCGTGGTGCGGTGCTGAAAAACGGGCGAAGAACTATGTCAGATCAAACTCTACCTCCCGACTCGATCAAGACGGGCTTAAACCAACCTCGTACTAAAAATCAGCTATGAAATATTTAACGTGTTGCGATTGAAGTAATGGAGAGCCATTTCAACAAGTGCGCAAGTTTATCGCTTCCTTCTTGGCCAGCAAGGTGTTCCTTCTGGAAATTCCAAACCAACCAACCACTAACTTACAGTAACTAGAACAATCTTGTTGCCGTATTGGTTATGCCGCTCGCAGAACTCCTTGAGCAGCGACCGATTGTCTTCGAAGTCGGTGGGCGGTAGATGGACTGCGAAGAACTCCTCCCACGAGCCGCTCGCCATCCTCACGCGTTCTACATGTAGAGAGAGTTGTTATTTATTTGAGGTTATAAGATTACTGTTCACCTAGTGGTCAAAATTCGACCCGAGTCATAAAATTTTGTATTTTTTTTTATTATTTATATATAATGTTGGATTTAGTTAATGCTGTAATTGAATGTGTAATGTAACATGTATATCAATGATTTCATTCAAAACTGAGCGTTTGGTAATCACTGGCATATAAATGGTATTTAGGAAAATTAAATATATGATTTAAAAAAAAATCTCTAAAGCCTTTATAGGATTGCCTAAAGTTTGTTTTATGTGTCAAAGTAGAGCTATCAAAGTGTTAATCTGTTGGACAAAGTCATATTATGCAGTATTGTGAAAGAAATTTATATAGGCAATGGAATATATTTTAGATTATAATAGGATAGTGGGATTTTGGTCCATGTGGACAGATAGGGAATTTAATAATTGTCTACCAAGCAAGTCCAACTTAGCAAGCATACCTAATATTCAAAGTTATGTCCATATAACAAATAATGTAAGGGAAAAATGGCAGGGGAACCTGCTTAAATAACAGTTCTTTATATCTTTCTGAACAGTGTGTAATGTTTGGTAGTGTGATAAACCTTAACTTTTTTTGTTCAGTGGGATTATTCTGAGCACAGAACTGAACTATAAAGTAATGGATTTTTGGCTTTCAACAAGCCCCTTTGGTCCTAGTAAAGTTAATCATGTCAAAGCAATTCACTGTCAATTTTAATTGAAACATTGGATTGCAATTGATTAATTCTAAAAATTAAAATTGAAATTGAAAAAACAACAAACGATTAAAACATCAATAAGATTATTACAATGCATAATATCCTCACAATTACTAGCAACCCAAATGGTGTGCTACTTCCCTATATGCACCATCAAACATAAATAAGCAAAGTAAGTAAGTTGGTTTCTCAAGCATTTACAAACTAATAGGATTCCATAGATTCCAGTTACTGAGGTGGAACTTGATATATTGTGACATGGATTTCACTTTGTATGGGCTCCAATAACTTATACAAGGGCTTGTACATAACCTATACAGTAATGTAAAGAACATGGCCTTTGCTATATCTTGCAATGCTGTCACTATGAGAATATCTGGTTGGTAGGGACCGTGGATGGTCATAGAGAGGAGTTAAGGCTCTTCCTATAAGATATAAGTGAAATTAACAAATCTTAAAATTGGACTTAATGTGAAAATCTAATAATGCTTATTATATATATAGCACTTGCATTGTTCTATGTCTGAATTAAAAATATATTTATTTATAACTTTTTCATTTATGGACAGGTTGCAATGAAACAAAATTTAAATATTAAGTGATAATTACTGTAATTAATTAAAACCATACCAAAATTGGTAGAGCTGCACAGACAAATATACAAACAGATACAAATTCTAATAATAAAGTCTCCTAATAATTGTTCTTTACATATATTCTTCATGTACAGAAAGTGATTAGTTAAAATTTTATTACATATATAGATAGATATGTAGATATATATATTGACTGACAAAGAGCTGGTATGGTAGTTTGAAGAATTATCAATCAGAAAGAAAAAGTAATATTGTAACATATTATGTCATAAAATGATTCTTGACATTATTCAATGAATCAAAGACATTATCATTAAAGGCATTTTACTAATTATATAAGGGTATTACTTATAAAATTATGTTGTGATGGGTCCATCTAGGCCTTTTGTGTTGGGGTTGGATAATAAAAAACATATTTAAGTTTCACACCAAATGCAACAGCCTCCCATAGCATGATAATAATGGCCAATCCCTCTGCTGGTTTTTCATATAATTTAATTTGCCACTGTCAATGTTCCAAATTTTTGTTTGTCTATATGTCCTTATATAACCCAAAAACATTTTCATTAAAACTAATACTTCATTTTCAGTTACGTTGATTATTTATTTATGCTTTATTTTTGTTTTACCATTTTAAACTATGATAATCATAAACATTTTAGGATGGTCTACAATGTGACTAATTAACTATAGAAATGATCCTTTAAAATATCTAACTGATTCATTTTATTCATGTCTAATGTTTATTTTTATATGTTGACCCAGTCTTGCATTCTATGTGCAATGTACTTTCATAGGAATTCTAGTTATGCAGCTTGATAATGACATCTCTTTCGACATTCAAATATTATTAAGTTCTGTATTTATAGGTTGATTATGTTGTAAATAAACTTTCAAAAATTATTTATTCATAATGAATAATATCAAAATGCCTTGCTAAACGGGTGCTTAACCTGATTTTAAACCATTGACACCTATGATGCTTTTACAAAGTTTATCTTCAAAAGATACATCAATGTCTAAGATCAAGTAGACCAGCACCTATCAGTGCTGTATATATACCTATTAATTAGATATAAATATTTGCAACACCTTAGAGGAGACTTCAGAAAGAAATTTAAAAATGAATACTTATCACTATTAATAAGTAGAGGAAAATAACAGAAAAATTAACCTAAGGTGGGAGATTTTGCATTAACAGGGATCAAAGGAAGTCAGCTTAACTGGCAATTAAGATTAATAAATAAGTTTTATATAGGTAAATATGGTTATATTCGATAGCTGCAGACTTCTACAGGTGAAAGGGAAGGAGTTTATCAGAAACTTTATCCTTTAGAGATATCTTCAGTACCAGATAGCTGGCTCCATTTCTCATAAGAAAACACTGAATCTGATTTTAGCACATGCCAGCAGATGCCTGAAGCTTATAGATGCAGTACAAGATCTAGAAAAACCATCAAATTACCTCATTGGTTTCCAAAATGATAGTTATTCTTGGTTTTAATTGATGAGATTTATTGTGTATCATATTTAATATTTTTCTAAATTATGTGCAACTGTTTAGTTTCTTTTTGTTGCCCTTCAGAGGTTGTGGCGAGTTTTATTTAATCATAGTCAATCTGTAGTTGTTCAGTAGTCTGCATCCATTTCTGGAATGGTCCAAATACACTACACTAAATTATACACTTTCCTTTCTTTCCATTTTTTTCTATAACAAGTAAAAAAAAGAAGATCTAATGCAGTTCTTAAGTCACTTTATTCAATAAAATATTAATTGCAAGATCTTTATTATAATTTCAATTTTGAAAAGGAAATTACTATAAGTACAGAGGTCGGTAAAGTTCAAGATTTTTAACTTACTCTATGGAACCACTTGTTGCTCATTCAAACAGGATACAGGCACAGGACAAAAAAAGGAAGTGTGGTTATTTGCAAGTTAAAAGTTGTTACATTCATGGGAGTTAACAATCTTTGTTATATGAATTTAATCATATAAAATACACGACATAGATTTAATGTCGCAAATAATGTAAATGAATAGATACTTACGGTTTCGATTACAAAATAGCACAATTTCTAAGTTTTCCACACTTGTAGTTCACTACTACATGATAATATACATAACAGAACGCACGGATCATACACACTTAAATTACTTCGGCCTTTTATTTACCGACTTTTATGTTGATGGAAAAATCAATGCGGCCACGATATGTGGGCGGCGAGCATTAAGCGTACAAACAAGTAATTTCACGTACTCTAATCCAATTAGTTAAGTCCTTGATCGTTGACCGAGTACGAAACGGGAACGGTACGATCGATGTCTTTCATTAAAGAAATTACTACCATCGATAGCACAGAAACGTCGCGTTTACCGATATCTTATCACATCACATTCTTAACATTGTTCACTGGCTCACTCTGTCTCTCTGTATTGTCTTGTCTCTCAAAAGATGTGTCCATATTTGACATATTAAATGTCACATTTATGACACATGACAAATAACTAGCTAGAGATACCATTTCTACCCACCTCTGTTATAAATGTTGCAGGAGAAACCTTGTGAAGAAAAATATATATTGTTTTTAAATAATTTTTATTATCATATTAATATATGAGATCTATTATGTGTAGTGACACAATGATTCTATTATTTTAAATCTTAATATATATTGACATTTTATTATTATTTTTTGCCAATCTAACATCCCCCTTTAATTTTATAATTGTTTTACAATTTGAAATTACTTAAGGCACAAAGTATGAAATTAAAAAAAACAAAAATGAAATCTATACATTCCCATATATAAACAATTAAACATACATTAAAACTGAAAAGTTTAAATTAAATTATTCAGACAAAGTTAACAAAATAATCATAAAGTAAACTCGTAAATTCTTTTAAAAAATAATTAAGTAACTAAGTTATTATTTTACAATTTTATCAACAAAGTTTATCAATTTTGTAAAAATATCAGCTACTTGTTTGTCACTAGGACAATACTCAATTGCCAACTTGTTATTACTGTTTCTTATTAATTAATTTAAATCTTACATACATATTTTCTTTAATTAGTCTGTATTTTAGTTTTAAACCTTTTTTCAATCTTAAGATTTCTTTTATTTGTGTATCTGTTCCAATTATTAATCCATCACCCATGTAAATTCCCGTAAATAATGTGTTATCCTCGTTTTTAAATATCCATCTACTTGTCAAAATTTTTCAATTATCGGGTACTTCCTCTACGATTTGTCACATTTCATTTTTTAACAATGAATTTTTTTCTTCATTCACCGCCTTTATCCATTTATCTTTGTCATGACCATTAATAGCATCTTGGTAACTTAACATTATATATTCATTATTGTATTTTTCTGGCTTTTTTACTATTCTTCCCGACCTTGTTTTTACTGAGGATTTTTCTTCTACGTCGGTTTTTTTTTCCAACATGTTATCTACTGTTTCTACATTTTTATTTTCAGTTTCTAACTTATTATTGCTTTCATCTCTTTCTTCATTCTTAAGCTCAGAATCTAAATATTCTTCACACAAACAAACATAAACACACAAAGTTTTCTTCATCTTGACTTTGTTTTATTTTATTGTTACTTATTTTAATTCTGGTTTTATTGTTATCTTCTTCAAATGCAATAACTTTAATAGCTTCTTGCTGTTTTATAACACATTCAAAATGACCATTTATTCCATCTAATTTTACGTCTCTTCTTATTAAGATCCTTCTATTTTCAGAATCCCATAATCTATAGCCAGTTGGTGCATACCCAACCATTATTAATTTTTCATTCCTTGGTTCAAGTTTCCCTAATTCTCCTAATATTTTACTGTAGCAAGAACAGCCAAAAGGTTGAATATTCGAAATATTTGCTTTTTTACCAGTCCAAAGTTCATATGGCGTTTTATCAGTCTTTTCATACGGTGTTCTATTTATTAAGTACGTTGCAGTTAAAATTGCTTCTCCCCATAACTAAAACGAGTTCAGACTGATATAATAAAGCTCTACCTTTTTCTAGCAAAGTTCTATTAAGCCGCTCTGCTTTGCCATTTAATTGTGGACTATAAGGAATGGTGTAATCCATTTTAATTCCATTTGTTTTCATCCAATTTTTAATTTTATTACTTGTATATTCTCCTCCATTATCACAACGTATTTTAAATACTTTTTCTTTCAACAATTATTATTGTATAATAATATCACAAGCTTCAGATTTATTTTGTAAAAGATAGGTTTTTGTAAAATGTGTAAAATTATCTAAAATTGTTAAAAAATAAAATTTTTGATTCCAAGTTTTAGCCGTTAAAGGTCCGCAAATATCCGTATGTATTATTTTTAATTTTCTATTGGCTTTTTCTCTCGTATTGTTAAACGGATTTCTTGTTTGTTTCGCTTTCATACAGACCTTACACATGTCAGTCAGTGTATCTATGTCGGCATTATTGATAGATGTTCCTTCGACAGCTTTTTTTAACTTCTTCATAGTCTCTTTATCAGGATGTCCCATTTTAATATGAAGATCAAACGCAGTTTCTTTTTTATTTAATGAAAATAATGATGTATCTGTATTTTTTACGTTAATAGTATATAACCCATTGGTATCTTTCTTTCCATTTAATATGATATTATCACCTTTTAATATTTTCACATCATCTTTTTCAAATACAACTACTCCATTATTTTCCGTAATACAAGTTACTGATAATAAATTCCTTTCTAAATTTGGTACATAT
>PDGT01000058.1:959736-994578 GCA_003671415.1 Megathymus violae | reverse complement strand
ATTGTTTTTTATTAAAATAGCAGTTCTCTGTATTATGGTTACTTTTCTTACAGTTAACACAAAACTTCATATTAGGGTTCTTTTTATTATTATAATTTTAATTTTTATAGTTTCCTTTGAATTTAGATTTATATGCTCTAAAAGCAGCCATAGCATCATTCTTTTGAACTACATTCGATACTCTTTTTTCTTCTACTATAAGTCTAGATGTTAAATTTATTGAAGTGTAGATAGATAGATAGTGTAGATAGCACTTTTGACATCAGCATCTCGTTATTAATTTTTTCTCCAAGAGTATTAAGCTGGAAGGCTATATTCTCCAGTGTGCTAATGTGGAAAGTAACATCTTTATCCTTATTGAATTGGTATGAGAAAAATTCTTGTAGTAAAGAGCACTTCTGCTGTGCGTTGCTCTTTTCAAAAATTGAGCATAATTTATTAAACATTTCCTTGGCACATTTACAGCTCATGATTAAGCCTAAATGTTTTTTATCAATTGTTGTCATAATTATTTTTTGGACACGGGCATCTTTAATGCTGTAATCATCTTTTACCTCGGCTTTATCATCTTTTTCCATAAAAATAGAAAATAAGTCATAGCTTTTTAATAAAATGGTTATTTGAAATTTCCATAATGGAAAAGTCTTCTCATCAGTCAGACGCTGTATGTTTAAGATTTCTTCATATTTCTCCATCGTTTTTTAGTTTTTATTTTTTTACTTTTTAGTTTTTATTTTGTTTTAATCTTTTTCTCCACAAGACTGGACTGGGCCCATAACCTGTTGCAGGACAGACCTTGTGAAGGAAAATATATATTGGTTGTTTTTAAAGAATTTTTATTATCATATTAATATATGAGATCTATTGTGTAGTGACACAATGATTCTATTATTTTAAATCTTAATTTATATTATTTTAAATCTTATTGACATTTTATTATTATTTTGTGCCAGTCTAACAATAAAGACTATAACACAAGTTCATAATTCATATAAATATAACAATTTATAATAAAAAATCATTTATCTTTGTTTTGACATAGCTCTTAACTTATTCGTAGTAAGCAGTAGATTAAATGTTCCTTACGTACATATATGATTTTCAAATCCCACAAACCATAGACGTTACATCGTTTGAAAGTTTATTTGAGCTCTTCATCAGTATCACAGACTAGCACCCCTCTTACCTAAGGGATCGCGTCCGATGAAGGTTTATAGGCCGTATGGCCAAAACTAACCCCGGGTATTATATTTAATCCCTTCTATTAAATGTTATTAGATCATAGTCCTTTTGAACACGCTTTTATTAGTTTGACCAGTATGTATGTATGTAACGGAATTTTTTAACATTATTTTTACCAATTTCGAGTCATTTGATCAGCTTAAAAATTTGCACAAAGGTTCAGAGACGATGACAATACAATAATTTCGTAGTTCCGTTCGGATGTCCTGACTAGGATTATAGGATAAAAAGAGTACAATCTAGATTAGTTCGTAGGTTAAGTGTTTACCATCCACAGAACGGTGGTAAATGTTATACTTCTTTTTCGATATAATTAAAAATATGTTTTATTAAAAAACTGAACCGAAGAGTTTGTGTTACAGCAATAGAAAGAATAATAATCAATTAAGATTAATTAATTTAAAATAAGATTACAATAAAAATTGAGTTTTTAGTAAAATAACTTAATAATAGTAAAAAACGTAGGGTGTGGTTTAATATATTTTTATAGTAACTCTAATTTAGTAAATAGCTACCAATAAAATAATTGTAACGTTTAATATCATGCACCCCACGATTTTTTACTATAGCTGAATTATTTTGTTAATAATTTAAATTTAAATTTTACAAAATTGGTTCTACTCCTATGATATCTCTTATTAAAACTGGTCAGTGTGGTACTATGACTTCTCTGCATTTTAATGGTCTAACCGTAAATGAATACAAAATCGCTAAAGGCATTCGATTACTCAGGAAAGAATTCTTCAAATTTAAACATCTCGGAAATCACAAATAAAAGAAAAAATTGCGAAATTTCATATTATTTTATTAATAATTAACATGAACTTATTGTTAACTTTATATTTAGCGGTAGACACTAAGAATCTCAGTTTCTCCTCCTTTCTTTATCTCTCATCTCGGTGTTAATCTGAGATCCGTAACCTGCAATAGGCTGCCTATGAGTAGAATCTCGCACAACTAAGAGTTAAGTAACATATAAAAATGGTCAAAGTTTGCAATGTTCTTCTTTTTCTTGAACTGCTGTTAGATGTTGAACGTTGTGTAGGCGTTTATCGTCTGCCAGAAACATGGCAACTAATGCTGAAGCTGGAAATGAATTAAAATATGCTCAGATTTCGCAATAATTATTTACTTTGAATCAAAACTTTCCAAGTATTATGTGAAGCGTTTACTTAACGAACACTGTACATATATTGTTTATTGTTTGTAATATAAGTAATTATACTTAAGAAAAATAATCTTAATAAAATATTGAGAGTACCCACCGGTAAAAATAGACGTAAATATGTAAAATCCAGCATTACAGTTGCTTACAAGTAACAGGTTGAGAACCTGAATCGACGCGAAATTTGCAATACGACCCCCCGTGGTGGTGAGGGCCACAGCTGTCGCTCTACAAGAATGAGTACAACAAATTATGAAATATCACACTATGAAATAAAAATTCTGATAGGATTTCTAAACATTATCTCCCTAGGTACGATAGTCAATTAAAAAATTTTTAATATTTTCAAATCTCCCGACAACCCTTTAGTCGATTACAATTAGGAAGTTTCGTTTATGCTCCTAGAATAATTAGTAAAAATTACTATTAGTCGGCTAACCTCAGAGAAGTGGGGAAGAGTGCAACAGCAATAGCGGTGTACAGTCCCATGACGATGAAACCGTTGAGGAATACAATGAAGAGCACCACGCTGCCGATAGCGTTCGGCACGAAGTTCGCGATCAACCCCGAAACACCGCAAGTCGCCGTCACGCATATTACCGTGTTACGACGACCGATGCGATTCACAACCTGAACGAATTAAATATATTCAGCAGTATTATACAGATTATTAACTAGATAAGTATAGCTTAATTCGGTCAAAATTAATTATGTTATATGTAATTATGTTCTATATAATTTAAGTCGTTATAAATGTTAACATCGATTAATTAGGGGCCGGTTCCTGTAATTTGTGTCTATGCCTTGCAGTTGGCTTAAGGTTTGTTTGTTGTATGTATGAACTTTCGTATGACCTTACCCTGCTTTTGCAGATCTTTGGGGCTGTAGATCAATCTCATAGTCAGAAATGATAAACGGTAAGAGTTAGATAGATAATGACCCATAAGCCTAAATGATTGAATAATTAGAATATTTACCTGAACATTAAGTGGATATTTCTATTTCATTATACTCACCAAACTAACTAATATATTGAAAACTGACTGAATACCTCCCACCGCTAGTACCATCAGAAGTGCGGTATTGTTCAATGCGCACGGTACCAGATCAGGCTGTAATTGAATAAGTTAATGTAAGCTTGTGGTCCATTGATTTTCCGGTTTATTTACTTAACGATCTAGCAAATAGTATGTACCATAAATTATAGCCTCCTGACAAACGTTTTAAGATTCAATATTTTGGACCATTACTAAAGTGTCTATTGCTCGAGGAGATTACAGAGTGCATATATCGTGAGAATACTTTTTAATCAAACTATCGTCTAAGCGAAGCAAAAATAATATAATTCTACAAAAGTAGCTCTTACATCGGGAGGTGCCCCTAAGCTTGCATTCAGAATTTCACAAAGGCCGAGGTCATTCCCTTCTCCAGTTTCGAGAATTTGAAAGAAATGATTGGCTATTGTCGGTAGCCATATCAAGAACGCGCCGATTCTGTATTTCATAAATCATAATTAAGTTAAATGTGTACGATAAATGATTAAAATAACATTAAAATACAATTAAGATACAAACTGTTGAAAAACAAAAAGGGACGTCATAATCAAAGTGGATTTGAGTAGAGGTGGCTTGAAGAGAGGAATTATCTGCTGCTGTGCTGAAGAACCCCCTTTCTGCTCCGAGTTTTCTAATATTCCTGTCACCTGCAAGCCGAAATGTGTCTAATACGAGTTGTACTCAAATTCTGTTCAATTATAATGGAATAAAACTACTTACACCGTATTCCTCTGAAGATCTCCGATGATTTATTCTGTAAATTGTCGCTAATATTTCCAAAGCCTCCATCTCACGGTCTTTATTGTAGATAAACTTTGGACTTTCCTTCATGTACCAAAGCCAAATTGCTGCAATCAAGCTGGGGGCCGAGTAGACAAGCAATAGAGTTCTCCACGAGTTCCAGTAAATGCCAAGACTCGGAATGTAGTTGGAGAACTTTAAAGGAATTATTGGCATTGCGATCACTAAAAATATTAAAATATTCTATGGGTATACCGACAATTAGTGAATATTTTCCGGGAGCACTCGAAAGTGTATTGGGTACATTTTTATCTTTAGCATAATTTTAAATTTTTGTTATGAGTTTTAATTTTCTCTCCAGAATAAATTCATAGCACGCGTAGAGGTGATCATATTGTTACATATGCCGCTTCTGGCACCCCGCTAGACTCTATAATCCACGTATCGTGCACACATAAACTATAATGATAATAATATTAAATAATACTATAATAAAAACAATAAATATTCAATAATGTTAATCTTTTTAATAAGTACAATCATAAACTTCTAGTATATGGAATATCGATACTATAATAAAATTCTAACTGATCGCTTTCTGTACATGAACGATATATGAGAAAAAAAATTATTACGGGCCTTTATTAACGCAATACAACACAAAACCAAAGTTGTTAGAATTATTGTATTTGTCTGTGCGTTTGTTCTCGCTAATCGTAGAAACGGCTTAACCAATTTCGTTCTGGTTTTCACTAATGTATTGCAGTAAGCGTCACTTAATACTTAAAGTTTGTTTCATTGCAATACGTCCATAAATGAAAATGTAATAAATTAATTTGATATAATGTAAGGCGTAGTTTACCTGACGCGAAGCGAGGGCAGTTTGCCAGTACATAATAATAAAATCTTAGAATACTTGTAATATTAAGAATAATCAATAGTAATAATTTAGATAGCAGAATTAAAATTAATTTATATTTTAAACAATTGCGTATTAACAAGTGTTCGATCTTATAAATATTGGCGGCCGCCATTTTGTATGGCGTTCATAAAGCGATCGTCCAGCTGACGACATGGCTGAACGTCGCTGCAACAATAGAAGAAGTAATTTTATGTGAAACGTTAAATATTGATAAGGATTTAAATCACTTACCAGCCATAATTCCTTGACATAATATGAAGATGCTGGTCACCAACAGGACTACGATGTTCCTTTTTGCCATTGGCACGCTCTCACTCAACAACGTCATCGACAGTGAGAATTGACCTGAGGCCCTGTGGACAATAATAATAAATCATCTAGTTTGTTTTTATAATATAGTTAATAAAGGCTGACGAACAAGCCGACTGGCCATGTAATGTACACTGTTGCCTTTGAATATAAATACATACTTCATAGGTGTGTTCTGGCTCTCGTGGGACCTACACTGGAATGTTGCACGCAATCAAATTATACGATAATTTCTTTGGGTGAACGAAAACGTAATAAGTTCTACATATTTTAGAGTATCCTCAAAAGTGTCTTCGTATATATGCCAACTTCTACTGCACTAGTATCAGTCCTACGTGACCTTTCTTCTGAGACAAAATAATTACATATTATGGTGAATGAGAAACGGTGATCGTTTTTGTATATATGAAGTGCATATGTTTTAATTGAAAACACTACGATATAATTATAATGTTGTAATATATTGGAACGCGACTATTTAGAAACCATAGCGCAGCGTGTCTATGCGCCCAACACAAATTATTATGAAGATAACCACGATAGGCCATGGCGGCATAATTTCTATAAATAAGGTTTTGTTAAACTTACAAATAAACGGCTACAAATGAAAACATTATATGTTATTGTATCTACAAGGTTAGATATACCACAAATGTAATATAAATTTTTGCCCTTTGATACTAGGGATTACTTCTAGATATCGTAATCTATTCAAATATAAAATAAGACGTGTATATCAATAAAACGTACTTTTTATCTATTACATTAATAAGATAGCTGTACATTATCTTTTAAGTAAAATCAATTCAAATCTTACATTTATATCCGTTAAGTATCCGTGAATGCGAATCAAAACAGACGGAGTTCTTGCAAAAACTTGAATATGATGACACTGAATCTCGAATAATTTTTTGTAACACAGAAACATACACACACACACACATTCTGTCTGTATGTATGAGCATACACACTTTCACGTAATATAATGTCATATTAGATGTTACATTCCATGATAAATATACACAAATGTTTTATATACATATATACCGAGGCGGGCGTAAATAGTGGCGACACAGTTTATGCTATTTCCGCTGTTTACGATCATTATAATATTGTAGGATTGTTTTTGTTTACAAATAAATTTTTAAATCTTAAATCTTTGCCCTAACACAATCACGAGCTCTGGCTGATCTCTTGTTTGCCAATTTTGTATATTCATTTAATAATTCCAGTATTATTACATTAGTTATGACGACGACCCCATAGACCAGTTGGTACCCTGTCTGCCGAGCGAGGGGTCTCGGGTTCTATTCCAGGCCGGGGTAGACATTTATGTGACAGATAAATGTTTGTTCTCAGGTCATGGCCATTGGTAATGTCATCTTTGTGGGTGTATATCCATATCATCCACAACGCAGGTAATCCTAGCGTGGAGGTATGTGTTTGAAAAAATTAAATTATCTAGGCTTAATATGGATTATAGCAAGGTAGGCATTTTATTAGCTTACTATGATAAATCCAGATAAGCGAGCCGAGGCACATAATATTGATTTTTATGTATATTTTTTTCGTGCAATTGATTTTTTTAAGTCATGTAAATAAATCATATCTTTATCCATACTAATATTATAAAGAGGAAACCTTTGTATTTTTGTATGTTTGTAACGAATAAACTCAACAACTACTGAACATATTTTGAAAATTCTTTCACCATTAGAATGCTACATTATCCCTGAGTAACATAGGATATATTTATTAGTAGAAAAAAGAAGGGTTCCTTGCTAAAACTTCAGTAACGTGAACCAATGTGTAAAAAAATTTGCTTAAAAATTTCTTTCATCGCATACGCTGCGGAAACTATTGATGATAGAACAAAAAAATGTTGTACAATATTAGAGAACATATCAATATCTACAAATAACTTCCTGATACTATATGTCCAATTATTGTTGTTGTGTCACTATAACCACTCTTTACATTTTAAAAGCTGACCAAGATAACAATACCTTCGTAATAATCTTTATCCAAATAAATCATTGATTATTCAAAACTGTTTCAATACCTATAGATAACCTTTTGAATTACTCAAATCGGACATTGCGTTCACAAGATTTTACAAATTTAGCGCAATGACCAGTGTGACCCCACGCAAGGCAGCCGTAGCATAGGCCGGCGAACAAGACGACGAGGGAGCGGGCACGAGATGCGGGGCGGGCACATCTATGAAATAGGTAGTCGCGCGGTCGGCTCCTTACACAGCGGATATATGCAACATTGAATATGTCCTTTATAAAGATAAAATTATAAATATATCTCAAAATGTTTAAAAATAAAAGCACACCCGTGCAAACCCGGGGTGGGCCGCTAGTTGAAGCATACGAGTGTATTGCACGTATCGCCTGAGGGCGAGTACTGGTCAGGACCAGGATTTTGCCTTGAAGCACATTGCTTGGAGTAACTTTGAGTTTAGTTACGCAATAAATTTTAAATTGTTCTTTTGGATTAGAAATACATTTTTTTTATGAAATTGATACTGATTTCGTTGATTTTGTATTTAAAGATTGATTTTGGGTCCTAAGTAGATAAATACATTTTCTGTTTTACGGGCGTAATCTTCAAAAGATTTTCTATTTTTGGGGATTCAACTATATCAGGGATTCTCAAACTATCTTGGGCAAGAGACCCCTGTTCCAAAATGAAGTGATACCTCAGACCCCCATAGCCAAATTACTTCAAAAATCCACCACCATCCACTTACTTACAAAAGCCTAAAAAATCCAAACATGTAACACAAGTTATAGAGTATATTGAAAGTTTCAAATAAGAACTTGTGTTAATAGCGGTCGATATATTTATTATGTATTTATTTATTTATATATTATTTATTTTTATATATTTATACCTCGTCGACCCCCAAAATTAGTATTCCTTTATGTCGACCCCTGAGAAACCAATTTCGACCACTTTACGAATCCCTGGACTAGATTGTTTCGGCCTTCGATCTACTACAACACCCTTCGACGCGTATATAAAAGTTCTGTGAATAATAACAAGTAACACAGGGAATCCTAATGTAAGAAAGGGGGTATCTTTAATTCAGTACTTTGAATCTAGTTTACTTACAAAAACGAAGCGAAGAACTGTAACACCATCAGCATGATCCAATTGACGGAAATACTTGCGATAGCGTTCACTGCACACGCCGTGACCAGAGACACGATCAGAGTTATACGACGGCCAAAGGTGTCTCCCAGGTATCCCCATATCATGGTTCCCAGGATCATTCCTAATATTAAAGATATATTTTGATTAGTTTATACATCGTATGTGTTGTTGAAGGTCCGAATTGTAATCTGAAATTCCAATTTTAGCAAGCATGAGGTTACCCTAGTTTAATCTCGAGGTTGGGTCGATTGATTATGCGCGCCATCCTGTTTAACTGGTCGCAAGTAGGTCGTAAGTTGGTACTAATCGAATAACGAATAATATCTGTCTTTTACTGCTGGTTAAGACTTTTCAACTGTGCACGTTTTGCTTCTTGCTTGCTTCTTATATTCTACCTAATCCAAGAGAATTAGTAATACGACATATAATAAGATGTACAGGGCCGTATTGAGGCGGCCTAGAATACTCCCCCCATGACATGCTGTCAGAACAGGGTGTCGCAAGAGGCGGCAGAAGCCAGCCCGCTTGGTGGTAGGGCTTCGATTATATTATCAGTACTATTATTAAGTCATTAATATTATTACTGGTATTATTATATTTTCGTGAGGCCTGCCTGGCTAGCAACCACCCTCCTGCTTGAGTCAGCCGCCAAACGAGCTTGAGAGCCAGTACTTTCTTTCTTACCTTCTTCTTATTTCCCGACCGACAACGCATTAGTGATACTTTTGGTCTTGCTGATGTCCATGGGCGACAGTGACCACTTACCATCAGGTGGCTTGTCTGCTGGTTTGTCGGCGATTAACATAAAAAAAGATATAATACTACATTTAATCTCTAAGTGACCTATGCAGGCTATGTTTGGCTTAGATAACTTATACAAGTGCCTAATACGTAAGTCATATTTTGTGTATGAAGTGACATATTACATGCGAATTTATTCTATTTAAAAACCAGTAGAGCAGCTACATGTGGACGGCTCATGATTTCATGATTCTCCATTTGACCGAATAATTTTATTGTCCCAGGTTGTTCATATCATTAGTTACATGACTAATTCTTACCATAAAATAAAATTAACGTATTTCTCTTACAAATTATATTTTGACTATTTATGTAAGTAACATGCATTTAACTATGTGTGTATGTATTAACTGTTTTTGTTATTTTCGTTTGTCCGCTTGTGTTTTTTTTTGCGTGTTTATTGTGAGAAGAGACACCGAAACGGCGCTCATTAGAATCCCCTGCTAAACTTCCCTGAACTAAAGAACTTCAAGACTCATTGTAATACGGATTTAGATTTAGTGTTTACGCTTGATCTCAATAAATACTTTAGTCCAAGATACGATTCATAAGACTTAGTATCTACGAATGTCGATGCAACTACGATTGATGCAGAACTACCTTTTTTTCATTGCAATTGACTGTAGAGCTCTGATGCATGGCATGGGTCATACAAACCGAACAGGGCTGGTGCTTAGTAAACAACGTCTTTCAGAACTAACAACTTGTATTCTAGTAACAATAATCATGACTTTTGATTACTATACTTTCCAAAGCGGTAAAACGTTTTGGAAGTCGTTGGAATATTGTTCCATGTGATTTACTCACTTAAATGGATAAAGATATGCATAGTTATATAGATTTTAAAAAATATCTTACTAGCACATGGGTTAAATCCGTATAATACAAATTTCCTTTGATAAATCATTGGCGAGGCGAGCAGGTACTTGATCTTACCAGAGTTGGAAAAGCCATTATCTTTACCTATAGTCACTTATTTGTAGCAGGCATTTAATAAATTTCACGTTTTCCCCATTTAATTGTTTTAGAAATCCCTTTTTATTTAACTGCGAATAAGGAGTAAACATTTTATTTATTACCCTTTCACCAGTAGGTATATCCATATTAAATTGATTTCCTACTCTACGGAAATAGAGTCATTTCTGAGGATGAAAAGTATTCTAGATAATAATCCATAAAGTAAGTTACAAATATGCCTTAGTACCGATAGATACTCAGTGGTTTTCATGTGATACTTACTCAGCCGTCAACCGAACGGACAGACGGACTAAAGTTCGAAAAAAATTCTTTGGCCTTTACAAACATACAAACGAAGCCTACGTGCATTCGAGTGTTCAAAATTTTTAAAGTTAATGTTTTGCAGCGTTTGTTTTATTCTAGATGTAAAGATGAAAAATTGTATTATGCCACTGACAAAAATGACTCCATTCAACAAATCTTTCACATTATAAGGCTTATGAGCAACTAGAAAGTAGGTTGTGTTATGTTGTTCAAAAACTTTCTGTAAATAACTGAGGTTATTTTCTTTTGTGTACTATGTCATTCAATGTTTAATATTGCATACTAAATTTCCTTAGATCTCTCGTACACGTTACACCTTACCTCCTACATTGTTGAGGTTACTTGAAAGAAGTAACCTTTACTTGGAACGCATCGTCGCCAAGCGATAAGCCGCCTTTCGTACTGTCTTACACGTGCCACTATTATTTTTCTATTTTTGTTATACAATAGAGAATTATACTAATTTACTAGATAAAACTCACCAATTATGGGCGCCGAAGCCAAGAATCCGTGTTGCGCAGTGGTAGTGTCCAACTCGCAAGCGCTAGTGGGAATGATGATGGTGGTGCCGAACGCGATGCAACCGAAACTAATGATTACGAAGCCCACGGAACTTATGAGAATGTAGCTGTACAATCCAAATCCTGTAAAGTAAATTTGCATTTTCAAATTGTTGTAGTTTTCATTTAAAAAATAAAACTGTAGCCCACAGTTTTATATATATTTCATTAATTTATATTTAGTTTATGTAATTCATTTATTTAGTGAATGTGATTATTTTTTGGCTTAAGGAGCTTCATCCATCCTTGATTCTTAGTTAACCTCCATTGCTTGTGGTAATACATGCTGCTGAAAAATGTACACACAAATTTTGTCTTTTTTGGATTTAAGTGTGATATTGTGTTTAAGATGTTTCCACATGTAACAGGGTTTAGATATATTGGTATTAACGTAATAAGTGCAATAAATTTTTTATTAATCAAGTGCCATATTTACTGAATTTTTTAGTAGTAAGCTTTATGCGCATCTGAATTTGGTTTCCGAGGCCGATTATGCACTTTGGTTTTGTTTGCATCATCAACCCTATGTGACCCATGGGTATTGATTGCCTTTGATGGGAACAGTTTTATGGGTGTGTGTGAATCACATAACTGTAGCACTAACGACATGAATTGATCAACCATATCATTAACATTAATTGATTGCTGGATACTTTCCCAATTTACATGTGGAAGATCAAATTGAATTTTTTCCTTGTCTTTGATAGGCCTGTATTGTAAAGGTTTTCGAGAAATCGGAGATTTAAAATGCTTAATTCACAACAGACCAAAACGTGACTATTTAACTCTGGCTTATGTGTAACCGTGACGTTTTTAATAGGAAAATCCGCACAAATTAAATCCAGAAGCGTCGCTATGGTTGGTGAAATGGATTGGTTTGTCCACATATTGCGTCAGTCTGTTAAAACGAAAGAAACCCAAAAAAGTGTTTGTGTTAATGTGGTGTTTGCATAACAGATCAACGTCAGTCTACCAGCATCAAAGTGTAATGGTGCAATTTAAATGATGAGAGAGATTCGGTGAGGCCATTCGAGAAAATTTGCAACTTGCAACCAAGGAGGTCGATGGTCAGTTCCTATTACCAGGATTTACCATTAAAATTTATGCTTATCCACATCTGCTTAACAAGTTCAGATATTGGAATTAGTAGAATATTTTCGAAAAAATTACTGAGTGTTGGTGGAACATAAAATGGTCTGTTATTATTACGATCTGATTTATCACAGGCTTTAAAATGAGGAACAATTTTCCTATATTTAATTCGATCTGGATAAAGATCTAGCATCTAGTAACTAGAATGTGAAAGCCTATCTCAAACAATGGCATAATTAACATGATTATGAGTTGCAACTTGCGCTACAATGGCCACGCACCTATAACCTGAACGAACATGACACAACAAGCAGAGTTTAACGGCAATCCGCATATTTTCCGTATGTGAAAGATGTAACGCATAAGATAGGTAGGATCCTGGGTTGAAGGTGTAATATATTCCCCACCCCCCCTCTCCAATAAGAAGCTTGCGGCCTATCTTCGCTCACCTAATGACACGATTCCATACGCATGTCCCGAGGTCTATAAGATTGAATGTAACTGAGAGAGCTCTTATATAGGACAGACAAAACGAGCAATATCCCAATGTATAAAGGAACATATAAGTGCAGTCAAAAATAACAACCACAAGAAATCCGGGCTAGCCGAACACATCCTCAAGTGATCAATTGCTTTCCACGTTTAGTAAAGAGGCAATAGAGATCAAGAAACACCCGAGAAACTTCAACAGGGAAGATGGTTTCGAGTTAGTACAAACGTGGGATCCAGTGGTTCGTTTATGTAAAACACATAAAGTGCAAAATGTTGTGTGTGAATACGGTAAGTGTCGTGAGTCGTGTTATGGTACCTGAAAAATAAAAACGAACTAGACGTAGGGTACATAGATTGATCTACCACTAGCTTGTCGACGGTTCCTCCCCACCAACGCAGTTTCATTGTGACCACGATCCATGCAACTGGGTCGAAATATTTACAATGAATTAACCGTATCGTAAATACCCGTTACTTAATAAATTCCGCGATGACATTATTTTAAAATTATATGACATTGTCGTTCAAAGTTTACATAAAATAAGATAACGTATTATCTTAACTACATAATATCCTATAGTAGTCTGTAATGTTTCCGTACAATGTTCGATTTGACTTCAGTCCTCTCCATTATATCCCACTCTAAAAATTAGTTCACATTGGACATTATTCTAAATTTGAAATGCCAACAAGTTGAACCACAAAGAATCACTACTTCTACGGATTTGTAATGTTCATCGGTAATTAATAGCTCTACTTCGTCCTTACTTAAGAGGTCTGCGACAAATATCTACGGAAAAAACAAATTAGGTATGTAACTTCAACACAAAAGTTTGTCTATGGATATATTTTATGGGAATTATGAATAAGATTTCTAATAAGTGAGTGTAACGTTTCGTTCTTGGGCGGCAAGATGTCTCTTCTGCCGCCGGCGATGTCTACTTAGCATCAAGGAGTTCGTGTAGAGTTGTCAGTCTTCGGGGAACCAAGTCATTTTTCCCGATGTAGTCCCGACAACGAGTCGAATCAGTGCTTTACGAGAAGACGTCAGTGTGTTATTAAGAAAAATAATATATACACTGTTACTCGTAGGTACACTGTGAAGTAACTGTAATGCGATTTTAAATTAAATTTTGTCATTTTTTGAAATCTTCATTAGAATTTTTTGTTGCAAATTTAGTGAGTCTGATATTGTGTTTATGTACTGGGATTAAATATTGATTATAATAGGATTGATTATAAAAATGATAACGTCAAATGTAAATTATAGGCACCCGCTCTATCCAACGCCGCTTCGAATGTCACCTTCCCGTCCCAGGCCCCGACAGGAGGACCCATTTTAAAATTTTTCACACACTTCACCCGTTTTAAACTTTAGATAGTCTTCATTACCGACACTAAAAACCACCCGCGGCTATGGTCGTATTGTGTCTAAATAACAGGTGACATGAATTGGCTAATTTATCAGAAATCTTGATTTAGATTATTTATTCGCGAAGTCATGAGTAGGTCTTAGCGTTATCAATTAGCAAATCAGATGGAATTGTATGTTATGAACGATAAATTTTCCAAATTAGATGATTATTTATCTAAATTTGCAACGTGCTCGTAGCTAACAGCGGTTACACGACGATTTGAGATCAATCGTAAGTGATCTATTTAAGAAAAAGAGCGTTAAGTCATTAGAGTTTAGTTATTTATAATTTATAGTCGTAAAAAGGATGTTGTAAAACTATTTAACGCTCAGTACAACTTACAGCAATCGAAAAGCATCAGTCCACATTGGAGCACCGTGGCGGAGTAAGTTCTAGGCCTTCGCAATAAGCGTCATGTCAAAAACTTATATTAACATTAACTAATTAACGGTGAAATTCGTCCATAATGCGTGACAAAAATTATTTTCGTACTCAGGTTTTCTCCCAACTAATAAATTTTCCTTTCACCGTTTCTAATAACGCTTAATTTTAAAAACTATATATTGATACGCCTAATCATAATGATTGAGCAAGGTTGATACATGGCTTGATTGAAATAAAAAAAAAATCAAAACTCTTATGAAAGGAAATGTGCTCCGATCACCTGACATTTTTTTTTTGTTTTGTAATTAATTTTTTGTGTTGTGCGCTCACCACTTGCTATTTTCCATGAAAATGTTTTAAGTGTAAAATATTAAACACAACCTCATAATATATGTACTCTTTATTAAATTATTTATAATTAATTAATGCTTACATGTTAATAAATTCTGTACTTACTTAATTAATATTATTTACAATCGTAGCTAAGCGTAAAGGTAAATTTTCTTAAACCGTTATGATGAAGATCATAAAAAATTGAGATTTCTGTATATTTACTACAAAGTATTGATAAAGTTTAACAACGCCTAAAATACGAGTGACCTAATAATCCGTTCACCATGACTGTTATATTAATATTCTGTAAGTAAATTCAATTTCCCGCACTAGGTATGTAAGTAAGTAGATTCTGAGACGTATACTATATGTCATAGATTAACCAAATGAAAAGATGTATCAGCTAAACAGTTATCATGTTTTCCCATTCGAAAATGTCGAAACATGGTCCTGATACTCTACTCGTATGACTTTTTGTTGCTCTGTGTATGGACATCGGAGTCTATTTTGACTGGTGAAAGTTCGTTGATTCTTTATTCTGTAGACAATTGTCAATGAAACACGGAACTATACATTTATATAGCAATTATTGTTACATAATATATTGTTTCTGCTCCTTACTTCGATCGTCTCTTAGTCCTGTGAACTAAAAATTTAACGTTACAATTTATAATAATCATAACTTTTTTCTTTCACAAAATGTAAACCGTGGTCTTGATAACGAAAATTAAATTACACTTTTGCAACTTAAATTACCGAAATTTTGATCCGAGTTTTTCACACATGTGCACGAACAAAATGTGCAGTCATTTCATGATGAAAATACGTTAAATACCCTTTCTTAGTACATCACAATTGCTTTACAGTTTCCCTATTTGAAAATATAAAAATGAAAAAAATATATATATATTTTGCAGTAAACAGCGATATATTTTGTTTTTGTCTTTGTTCGCTGTCTGAAGTGTGAGTGGTTACAGTAACGGGTTTAAAGTATATATAAGCTAAAATTAAACTGCAGCTTGAAATATCCGTACGTGAATTACCTACTTTGACGCTACCATTGTACTTTCCACGGCAAAATTATCTGACGTGGTAATCGTACTGGCAAACCATACGTCATTATACTGTACCATTGTAAATTTAATTTGAATATTTTAATTAAATGGCAAGTTTAATAACAAAAGCTAAAGGACAGCGATGACAATAGCGTGGTAAATTGTCGATCTTATTGTACATTAAGATACAAATAACAAGGTTTTATTCTAATTAGCATACCTAAACATTGAATGTTGGTCATTTGAGGCCCTTAATTCAGTTCGTTTGATTTACTAGCTGACGATAACATTAATCCAGGTAAACTAACTAAATGTCTAGCTTTAGAATCCTATAAGAGTGTCATTATATTTAGTTTTAATAATCATGACAACATTGCCTACTCCGAATTGACCATTTATAACTCATAACAATATAAATTCTTTGTAAGCGTTCAGGAATTCTCCTTGGAAATTACTCAATACATATTCTGTAAGAGTTACATTTTATGTTATTGCACTGAGTTAGGATTTAATCTTAGATTTATTCATTCATATTTATTATTATTCGAAACGTAATTATATTTATTGCGTAAACTGAATGGAGACTGCAGGGGAAGCACGAGTTTAGGTAATTATAAAACAATTTAATTCGGCTGTCAAATAGTTCTACAATCACTAAGTATTTATCACAAATACTGGCAATGATGTCATGGCTAATGACGATCGAAATATTGAAGAATTACTATTACAAAGTTATGAGAATTATCGTAAATGTTGTGATTGTTTGTTTTGTACTGTTTAAACTTTCATTGAAAACTTTACGTAGTTTTTACTACATTTTATTTTGCTGCTTCACGTTTGTTTTATTCACTTAGTAAGTAATCAATTGATATTTTTTAAAATCACAAGTTACATTAAACTACATACATTCTGGATTTGACAGTTAAACTCTAGTCTTCGCGTTCTGATTCCTTTGCGCGATAACAATTAATGTAAGTACTAAATATTTCGCGACCTCTTCTACGTTAAGTGTGTCGCCACCTGTTTGAGCAGCCGTCTCCGTGATCAGATCGGTGAGTTCACTTTAGGGGCTTCTTATCGCTCGGTAACATCCAGGAGAACACTATTGCACCTGCAATAATTCAATAAGTATACAATCAGGGAAATGATAAAAATTCCACCAATATCTTGAATAATATCCGGTTAAGTGGAAGGGTCATCTGAGACTTAATCTAATGAATCATGGGGATCAGTGAAAACACACTACTTCTCGATAGTATTTCGTACGCTATTGGAAGTAAAAAATACCACACAATACTTACAATTACTCAAAAAATATACTTACTTAGCAGTAGCGCCGACCATCCGTAGAAGGTAGCTTCACAGTTGACGGATATCAAATATCCGATAGCATTCACTCCTAAGAACGCACTGGATCTACCTAGCATCACGGAGAGACACGAAGCCATCCCCCTGAAAACAAACGTAAGAAACTTAACGAAATCAAAATAGAATAGGCGCGGGAAGCCGAAGTGGATGCGAGGTTCAAATTAGTATTTGAGCCGCATTAGAACTTCTATCACTTGTTTTCGCTTGGTGTTCCATCACTGGTACCAATCCCTCCACGATTCCGCACTCCAGCTGCTTGGTGGAGTGAGTGAGAAGTGTTTTTGAATCTTAAACGTTTTTAGGCCTCCTCAATAACAAAAAATTCTGTTGCGAGGTGAGCTGGTAATAACTTTGATGTATTTACAATTATATTTTGGGGATTTAATGTGGTACTAGTTTACTCAAACAGTATTAAACACAAATATCTTAATGTTAATTAATTGGGATTGGATTTTTTGCAGTTGTAATCTGAGCAATAGGAGATAGTATAGCAGATGGTAATTGATCACGCACAAGATGAACGAGAAGATGCGATTTCATTTATTGTGACATCTTACCTCACAGAGGTCGGATACAATTCCACGAAGTACACGCTGAGAATCCCCATGGATAGCGCGCAAAGGAGGAAGAAGAAAAAGAACACGCCGCCAGCGACGGGCACGGCCACGACGTTGAGCAGCACGGCGGAGACAGTCGACAGCGCGAGGATGCCGATCATGGCGGCGCGTTTCCTTCCCCCACACGTCAGTGAGAGCACCATGTTCGTGGCGCTGGCCAATGCGCCGTAAGTCATGGCTGACAAAAGCGTCGTGTCTTGGATCGTATCGTTGCAAGCTTCCACCACATCCTGCAATGGAAAATTTTATAATAATTTACAGGAGCTTCTCACTTGGGAACAACATGTGATGGGGCAGTGTTCTTTGAAAGACTTTCCCAAATATAAAGTGTATCGTGGTTAGTAATAGTTCTGTCCACTTATACTCGTAGGTACTCGGGTTCGATTACAACACATTTATGTGGGAGATAAATGTTTCTCCTCAGACCTTAACTCTTTATGATAAATTAATTACCAGTTTAGCAAACAATTTGTGCGCTTTGAGAAAAATATACCTGCCGTATGGGATTTTCACCCGGTAAAACCCAACCTTCTGCTTATAATATTTGCATTTTAACGTACCTTAAAATAACAGCACGTTTAAGCATGTGACAAGCCAGAGATAAAATAATGATGAATACTAAAAAATATAGGGTATTCAACGTAAGAAATATTAACAAACAATATTTGACTAAACTTCTCTCTGTACTTAGCAAACAAGAGGTCCTTAAAATTTTTGTAATATGTTGCAGTTCTTCAAACATGACACTCAACTGCATAAAAGTATTAACGTGTCTCCTACAATAAGACCAGTACAACTTAATGAATGTATTTTTGGGGGTGTTTTAATTATTTTATGCATAAATAAAAAATAAGAAAAATTATGTAGTCGAAGCATTCTTCGAAGCTTATGTGATATCGTGACATTCATTCACAAAAAACCAACACAAGCATTCATCACGGTATACATAAAAAAAGGATGACAACTTACGGTGCTGTTAGCGGATACGACCAGGCTGTCGGTAGAGTATCGGATGACGGTGCAAAGGTTCATGCCCTCTCCGCCGCCAGACTCCAGCACCACGAACAGATTGTTCATGATGTAAGGTAGCCAGAGGATAAAACCACTGCCACTGCAACACAAAAATTGATGATGACGAACTTAGATATGAAACAATTCTTTAAGGTATGGGCAAACTGGTGATTATTATGACTGCGGTACGCGCGAGTGACTGACGGGCGTACTGAAATATTAAACACTATGGATCTCGTCCTTTGCATCTTTTTGCATTTCTCTACCTCTGCAAGTGCAAGATGGAACAAAGTGAGTCTTAATTTAAGTAGCTACTTTTGTACTGAATAAATTTTTCTTCTTCTTATTCTTCGTACCATCACATGACCCTTCTGCTACTTTAACCGCTACAGCCATCTTACCAATAAATAAAATTGAAGAGGAACATCTGTCCGGTATATAATATTTATTTGCCACATAAACATACCCTTTTGCTGCGATTTGGCTCAAAAATTATTATTATTATTATTAGTGTAAATAGCCGACAAACAGGCAGATGAGCCACCTGATGGTAAATGGTCACCATCGTCCACGGACACTAGCGACACCAAAGGCACCACTAATGCATTGTCGGCCAAGAAAGATAGAAAGTATTGGATCTCAAGCCCTCAGTCAAAACACGACGAGTCGTTTGGCGGTTGACTTATGCTGGAGAGTGGTAGCCAGGCAGGCAGATTTAACGGAAAGACAATGATACCAGCAAATTACTGGTTCGGTTTTGTGAAAATTGTAAAGGATCATTAACATTATTATTATTTGTCTGCTGTGGGAACTGTATAGATTAGAATGATATTTGGCTGGTATAGCTGGCCCGGACACATCCGTCAATATTTACGATCTAGGATACTTTCTATCCTGGAAAATTGGTTTGATTCCGTTAAATATATTATGCTGCTTTTTATTACTATTGTGGATGTTAAACTATTTCTTCGATTTTTCTCTTCAGTATTGATTGACATTAGGTTCTTTTAATTAGTGTTTTTTTCTGCCCAGGACTACATTTAAAACCCTCGAGACGAATCTCGTTTACTACTTTGCATAGTAGCAAAAATTTTTGTCTGTGTCAGTCTGTCTGAACTCGATAATATAAAAAAATATTGTTCTTAATTTTATGCTTAGTGAGCACCGTTTAAATATATAATTTATAAGGTTATTTTCGTAATTGAGAAAAAAAGGTAACTGTCAAGTGGATAGGACAAAAATTATACATCTCAGAATTTTCTTTTCTACTACCTATTTTTGTGTAGTCGAACTAATAGTTAATATTTATGATAAATGTAAAACAAAACGAGATCATATTCGAGGTTCAAACTCGATAATATATTTAAAACGATTACTTACGTCATATAAATAACAACGACGAGGTAGAATAGCTTAAGGGTGACTCGCAGTAGGGGTGGTTTGAAAAGTGCGCTAGTCTGCTGCCACACTGCCTTGAAGAACGAGTCCTGGCTGGCTGCGGTCTGCTCCTGTTCATCTACTAGCTTCTTCACCTGTCAAGATTGTTGCAAATAATCGAAAATGAAGTTTTTTGCTGCCATGCTAATGTAAACAGGTATTACGATAAATATATTATCGGTCACACACACATACAAAAATGAGTCAAAACAAACATTTATTTACGCATAAATGTATACATCTACCGACATTCGAACTCGGGATATGAGCCCAGCAATATTAATATTTGTATATTCCATTCTGTCTGGTGTCCCATTTACTGTTTTCAAACATGTAATCATACTGAAAGTACGTAGTTAAGCTATTAGTAGACTCCAGAAAAAATTTAACTACCTTGATTATGTCGGGACCGTAGACTCTCTGCCTTCTTAAGATTACTGAATAATGTTATACTCAAAATAACTATTAATAACAATTGAATAGTTATACCATCCACATCGACTTCCCATCTTTCTTCCATCTTTAATGTCTCGTAGACACTATCATTTTTAGAATACACGGAATGCAAGTGTCAACGTTGCATTAATGTACCACCATCCTTTATGATTTAATACACAGTCAGTCGATTGGCAACCACCAGATGAACAAGCTTTTTATTTGTAATTTGTAATTGTGCTCTCGCTAAACAAATCTAGTTAGACCCCTCATCTTAATATTATTAGGTTCGCTGAAATTTGACAATATATGTCCGACAATGAAAGAAATAAAATCGGAACAGTCGACAAGCCACAATACGGCTATACTGATAAGAAGCAATTCGAGTACAGAGGGCAACTCTTGCCCTTATGCTTAAGGTCGAATATCGCATTAACGGATTTTATTACCTGCATCACCGATTGTTCTATTGTTTTGTAAAGAATGCTTCTTAACGAGAAAATCGTATAACTCGTCTGAAGGTTTTATTTACTATTTCTTTTATTTCCTGTTTTGAAAATTTCATGTATAGATAGCTAAACTTACAGGAAAGTCATCGGCAGATCTTCCAGTGTTGCACACGTAGATCTTCTTAAGCACCTCGAGGGCTTCATCACACTGTCCCCTGGAGAAGAGGAACTTAGGGCTTTCATGGAAGAACTGTAGCAGACAGGCGGTAGCTGCGCAGGGTACCGACATCACCAGCGCCAGGAGCCGCCAGGGTCGGTAACGGATGCCCAGGAAGTCGATCCAGAGGGAAAATTCCAAGGGAAGAATTGGATAGGCGAACACTGTGAACAAGAAACAATACAATGCAATTCATTGCAACGCAATGCAACGTGACGTGACGCATTACAATGTAAAGCCACGCCAAGTTACATTGCGCTACAACGTTACACGGCAAAGAATTATAAATTTTTTATTATATATTATAATATTTTTTTGTATACTTGACAACCCTATCGATATGATGTAAACGGTGTCCACTTTTTTGCCACCATCAAAGGCAATGGATCTCTGTATATCTTGCACTGTACAGTTAATGAGTTAAGTAAGGGAAGTAAGGGAAGTGTTTGCCTTCTCCTTATTCTTGTTCTTTGAAAGAAAGATATGCCGATAAAGATAAAACTGGTGGATCGTTAATGGGTAAGTATTTATAATAAAATTCAAATTAATTTAAAAATCATCATCAAGCGCATTATTATGAAAAAGTTTTTTTTTACAAACTATTATTGTTTAAAGACTAAACCTGAGTATGAGTGAAATAAATAAAGTTATGCAATTTGAATAATACAAAGTTTAAAATCAATATGATAATTAGGAGTGGGTTAAAATCGATGTCTTTTCGTGGAGTTCTGTTGCAGCTTAGGTTTACGTATAGGTGAATTAATAATTAAAGACCTAGCATAACATATATATTATACAGTTCTGTCCCTCGAAGAAATGTTTTCTTTATTCCTTCTTTCCAATAAGATAAATTATAAAACCACCTATTATCACCTACTTCCATCTTGGCAACGTCTCTGCGATGCCTTTATTGTTACTGTCGTAGATGGTCGACGGTAATAACTTACTATCAGATGGGCATTCTTGTCAGCTATTAACATACAAAGCTGTTTTTGCGAATTTATGTTACCCAAAAATTCCAATCGCACATCATCGTTCTAAACTCATATGAATAATATACAGTTTTATTTGTAAGAACTGAAATTATATTATAAGATTCATAAGGTTACTTAATTTGTCAATAACGTACCTACCTACCAGTGGCGGAATTGCAGTCTCGGCCGCCTTAGGCCCCAAGCCATGTAGTCAGTGTCAGCCTCTTTCTCAGTACTCATTATATACTGGGAGACAACTTTTACATTATTGTGACTATTGGCCGCCCTAGCAAGATTGGCCTTAGGAATACTGGGCCTTAGGGCAAATCCGCCACTGGTTCCTACGCTAACAGCACGTTTGTATTTCCCCTGTAATGCTTAACACCATATAGCGTACATGAAAAATCAACCTGAAGAATTTAACTTCCTGAACCCATTCATATACTGTCAATAACAATTATCATTGAAGCATTTCTTATTCATATTGACATACTGGTACGAAAGCACTATCGTAAGCTTAAGCAACCATCGAGTCTGATAAGCATTTGAAAATAAAGTCAGGATTACTAAAACAAATTTGCTTTGATAATTATAATAATTAAATGTATCATGGTACAATACTGGGAAATACCTGTGACGAAAAATCACTGTACATACGGGTGTATACATGGTCTGTGTAAATAGAAAACGATAACGGAATCTGAGCGACGTTAAACGAAGTCGGCACTTGAAGATAACCTGTGGCAATCAGCATTCTGTTGCTATGCTTGGGAGATCATGCCCTAAGTGGCGCTAGAGAACTAGAGCGAATTCAGACTAGCGTCACAAAAATATGATATGTGGCACAAAGATACGTGGCAAAATGTTGGGGTGTCGCACTTCAGAGGGATCACATAGATTGGTTCCCTAGTCGAGTTCCCACTCAGTGGGGTGTACGAAGGGTGTCATACCTGCGACGGCAGCCTGGGAGCACATGAGAGCGCTCGTACAAAGGAGCATAGAGCGGCCGCGCGCGCGCTCCGAGCAGCTCTCCCCCAGGAGAGTGTACGCGCCTGAGTTACTTGCCGAAGTGCTTTAAACAAAATTAATAATCATAGTAAAATAAATAAAATATTTTTTACAGTACTATCGAAAACAATAGAAATTTTATAGAATCACTGGCGAGTCTGTCTGTCTGGTCGACTGTATGTATGTGCAGAATAAAAAAAGTTTAAATCTATGGTTAAATAATCTTTGGTGCGTTTATTTTGCCAATAATAATGATAATTGCTATAATATCCGTCGAAGATAATGTGCTGGGGTAGCACATTGTTATCTTTTTCATTTTTCCTGTAGTATTTCTGTATGTGTATGAATTGCTAAATAAATGAAATTCACGACTGGTAATTATGATAATATTTGAGGCCTATGCTGTAATATGATTCTTGTGTTTTCTAACCTTCATTTTTAATAAATGAATTGCTTTAAAGGTTGTTAATATACGATATTTGAAATTGTAATTTAATATTGTAATATTACATGTCAACTACGTAACATCCTGATTGGAAAAATAGAGAATTCGTTGGTAGTCCTATCTTGTTGATTTGCTGTCCGTTACATGTTTACTCTTTTTACCCTGGTAGTTGTTTGAGGTCTATCGTTCAATATCACTACCCTCATTATATACTTAACCTGGTAATTAGTAATAACGTGAGGCTGAAAATATAAATCAATTAAAAAACGCTAGGTACAAAGTTTCTTGAATACATAGTGAACACTTACACAAAAGTCAGTTTCCAAAATATAAAATACTACTTACTTAAGTACTTAAAGTAATCTACAATAGTTCTATTTACGTCAATATACGGCAAATGAGCCATCTAGTATGGCGATCGTATAAACCAACGCCAATGAATAAAAGGGAGGCGTGTACGGGGCAAAGGCCGAGCAGAAAGAATCAGACATGCTTACTGGCTCTCTAATACTTACAAACTACTAATACTTACAAAGTAGATGAGAGCAATTTCAGAACTGCCATGATGCGCCAGTCAGGAGCGAAACTGCTGAGTGCTGCAAACACGAAGCCCACGGACATGGACAGCACCAGCGTGAGCCGCCGCCCCTTCGTGTCCGACACGTACCCCCACAGTTGAGCACCGATCACCACTCCTGATAACAACAGCGGTTATTATTTAAAATCATCCATCCATCTTTGGAACCATTGAGCGCATTGATATTCCCAAATAATCTAGTCAGGGGTTCAGGATTCGTTGATCAGGAAATAATTTATCCTCACTGTATAGGTTAGGTTAGCTTAGATTTATATTTCGTGCTATATTGGACCTGAAGGAATCGTTTAGAAAAGTAACAAAAAAATAGGAACATTTATAAAAGTAAGTAAACCTGAGATGGATCAGTTATAAAATGTAACAAACAAGGATAAAAATGTCTCGTATTCGTGTCTCGCGGATCGCAGATCTATTATTACACTACAGCTTATCCATTTTTTTGACTAAATTATACGGAATTTAATGGGAAGTAAAACAAATATGTGTTATTAATCAAATTCGTAACATACTAAATCCATTTTTGTCTGTTAATAACGAGCAAATAAGTTGACGTTTTTTTAATTAACATTTTGAACACGTACTTAAACATAAAGTATAAAAATCTTAATATTCAACGCTCTTATATTCTTGGACATGTGTGTATTTTACACTTACCCACGAGAGGTGTGGCGGTGAGCAGAGCTCGTTGTTGCATGGAAAGTCGAAGGTCACAGACGGCCGCTGCCACCACAAAGCTGGTGCCGAACAAGTCCATACCCATGGCCTGAAGCGTCCAGCTACACACCAGGAGCAGCCCGAAATTGTATTTCCCGAAACCTGTTACAAACATTAAAGTGAATATCTTTCCAATCATAACTTTATATATATTTATGTTAATAAGTAACACACGAACAGAAAGATCTCTTTATTTAGTCATCAGAAGTGATATCATCAGGCCTTTTATATCAACGAAGAAAGCAACGAATTTAGTTCAGGCTCCCTAACTTTGCCCACCTCTAAAAATCTAACTACCTTTCGGTTTTATAGGGCTACAGTTCGCCTGGTACAGTCAGGATGAAATAGTAACTTTAAAATATACTCACCAGTAACAGTTAGGGCATCTTCCAAAGTAGCCGCGTGCATCGGTCTCTCCTTTTCCGAGTCCCTTACACTGTCGTTCTTTATTCTGGCTGTCATGTTCCAACTGAAAATTCCATAACTTTTATCGCACTGTGGGTTAATGTCAAATTAAGACGTGAGTCAATATTTCCAGCGGAGGTTAATCTGAATGTGCGTTAAACTCGTTGGTTAAGCACTATGCCTAGGTGCAAATGAAGAATACTCATATCCGATAGTAGAAGTAGTAATAAGTTATGTTGATGCAAAACGTTGAAGCATATTTTTTTCTATCTTCATTATGCCTAGGAAAGTGCAGGCGATAAACGCATTACAGCTAACGTTCCAAGTGTGTTATCCTACGTCAACTTATGGATGGAACCAAAAAGATGACTAAAACTAAGTATGCAGATGAAAAAATAAGTGTAGAATACACGGAAGACCGGGCCACCGTTTTGAAATATAACTATCGTTAGTAAATCTGTCCATACATGAAAAAAATCTTATTGATCGCTTTCTGTACATAAAGGATATATGACAAAAACAACTATTACGGACCTTTATTAACGCAGTATAACCCAACACAATAGTTGTTAGAATTTTTGTCTGTCCGTCTATGCGTTTGTTCGCGCTAATCTCATAAACGGCTTTGCCGATTTAATGACGGTTTTCACTATGGAATTGCGATAAACGTCGCTCGTTATTTAAAGTTCGTCCATAAATAAAAAAGTTAGGAATTAATATATGTGTTTATGATTCACAGAATGAGAAAATCCCAGTAAAGTGAAAATGCTATTATTAAGCGTAAGGTACTTTTTTCGAAGTGAAGCGAGAGCATTTGCTAGTGAAAAATAAATGTACTCGTAATAAGAAAGGGATATTTCAATTAAAATATTGATCCAGTTTTTTTATGTAAATAGTCGAGAAACGGGCAGATGGGCCATCTGTTGGTATGTGATCTCCATCGTCTTTGGTCATTAATACAATAAAGGCAGCACTCACGCGTTGGCGGCCAAGAACTAAGAAGAAAGAAAGAAATAAAGTATTGGCTCTCAAGCCTCCTGCCGGATCACGACGAGTCGTTTGGCAGTTGACTCAAGCAGTAGCGTGGTAGCTAGCCAGGCGGGCTTCATGGAAAGACAATAATATCAATAGTAATATTAATCACTTAATTGTAATATTGATAATATAATGCTTACGCGAAGCTCTGCCACCAAGCAGTCCGGCTTCTGTCGCTTCTTATAACACCCTATTCTGCCAACATGGGATTAGGGCGAATATTCTAGGCCGCCCTAATTCGGTTTTGATTTAGAATTTAGCTGCAACACTTTGCCGCTAACCATTGCAGAGTCGGTATTAGAGTATATGTATATTTATGGCAGTTACATGATTTGTATGTTCAATAGTATATATGTACCATCATACATGATGTTGCGGATTATTGTAAAATAGAAATTACAATAACAACAGATTATAGCAAAGTCGCACTTTATGTAACTTATCATTTAATATCTATTTAAGATTGATCAGCTGGATAATAGATTCGATACGAAGGATTTTGTACAATAAAATGTTAAATGAAATGACCTTGCCAGCTAAATTTTATGCCAACTCTATCGATGAGGTTCTTTTATTACATGACCTCACAGCTCAGTTTGTTTTAATCTAGCCTATCGGGCGAGGGGACCCCGGTTCAATTCCTAGCAGATGCGGCTATTTATGGGATAGATAATTGTTTGATGTATGTTTGCCACCAGGAGGTAATACAGGGAATCCTAGTGCAGCGATGAATGTGTATTTTTGTTAAAAATTTGTTTTAGTATTTTTTATTATACTACCTCTTCTGGCAGTCGTTCTTCTGCGGTAGATGTGATTTTTTACTTGACTATAGCGGATCTATCGGACAATATCATCCTCATAGATCATATTTATCGCCTTGACTGATTATTACCTTAATAATTTTAATTTCAGCGTCAAACTGTACGGAAAAAATTAATTATTTGCAAATCGTTTGAGACAAAGCGTTAATAATTCCTTTTGCCTACCATGTAACCAACAAAAAGAGTTAAAAATAGTTTAAAAGACGTTATTAAGTACTCGTATTTATAACTGAGGTGTAATTAGCAGAGTAACCTGCTGATATGTATAAACTATACGACTTCAAAATTAAATCGTTGCGAACAACTAGCCTGCCCATAAATACTGTTACAACATAATACTTCGGATTTTTTTTCTGAATTCAAATTTTACATACTACGATCATTTACCGTCATCTCATATGTATTTTTATCGGAGATAATATTAAATTATAATATAGAAAGGGGTGTTAAAGCAAACAGAATTGCAGTGATTACCTCGCACAACCTGGGTATGGAGCTGTCGGTTATTTTCATCACACTTCAACTTGGTATGAGCCGTATGTATATCACACGTATGTATATCATATATATCGCGTACTATCGACAAGTATACCAACAATTCCATTGTCGAAGACCTTAAAAGATCGGAGCAGCCGCGTGGTAGTAGAACTTATGACGCTGTTAAAACCAGGATTCGCCAAAACCCTACTACATATTAAAAGTAAATTGTAGCAAGAATTAAGATTCTCCTAAGGTGCTTATATCTTCAATACATTGGCGTACCCTAAATAAATTGCTACACTTAGAGAGAGTGGAACGATCAAGACACTTGTGCTTATCTGTGGGTGGAAAGCACAGAAATATCCTCTTCACTGATGAAAAAAAAATTACGATTGAAGAGCACTACAAAAGTAAAATGAGAACGAACGCTCATAGCTCTAAAGAAGCATGACAATTGATCGGAAGGTGCAACGTGGGCATCATCCTGGGCCACTCATAATTTGGTAGGGCGTCTCTATGATCAACCAAAGTGTATGAAGAGACCGTCGTGAATAGTGTTATGAAACTTTTGAGCAATACATTTTTTTACAATGAACTGGGAAGTTTCCAGTATTCACACCCGATCACAAGATGCGAACTATTCGAGCCTGACTTGAAGCTAACCTACCTTGATAATCACTGAAGACTGGCCCTTATCTAGCTCAGATCTCAACCCCTTGGGCGACAAATTATGGTCAATTTTAAAGTACATAGCCTGCTCCGAACGACACGCCAACATGGAGTCTCTTAACAAATCTCTACAGCAGCAGTGGTTAAATTTCCAATGGAAATAGTGCATGAATTCATAGATTCGTGGCCAGACATATAAAATACCCGTATCAAAGCTTAAGGTGGTAATTTCAAATAAAACTATTTCTGTATTTATGTACGTACGCCGATATATCGATTCATTGGATTAATTAAAACGTTGCTTGACCGTGACCACTATACAATCGTAAACATAGGTTTTACCCATAAAATATATCATGATCTTTTTCTGTTTTATAATTTGGCCTAATTGTATTTATTTCAACTGATTTAATCCGAACCATATATATGACAGAACATTTTTTCGTTAAAATATGAAAAATATATATAGATGATCATTGAAGAGTAATAAAATAAATTAAAAAAAGGTATTCAGCACCTACCAAGTTTATGAAAATCGACTTTAAAAACTACGACTATGTATCGTATTCGTCGCTCTGCCAGGTTTAGAGATGTTATAATTTAAGCGATTCAATCTACAAAAAAAAATCTCTATTTTCCCATCTAGTGTCGATCGCGGAGCTCTGTACCGCTCAATTTAATAACTAGGTACGATCCTCTGTGTAAACTAACCATTAAATACTTGTTTCGGTCGCAGTGTGAGAAACTTAGTTATAATGCTGGTGCCCCGCAGAAAATAAGGTAAAAATTATCTTTCTTACATTACGATGCGTGGAGGCCTATGATCGACACGCTATCTTGTTTTATTGTTAATTCTATGTCGCAAGAAGCAATAACATAATTTAGTTTTAAATATTTTTTTCGTTTTAAGAATTTTGAAAAGTGGGATGTAACATATGATACCCCAAGTCAAGAATATGATTAAAACAGAATTCCGATTCATAACTAAATTAGTTTTAGGATTTCATGTACCTAATGCTATATACAGTATGTAAGTGTTTAGCTTTGAAAGGAATTTTTTATAGGTCTAAGCCTTATTTATAGATTATTATTATATTCTATCGTAAAACAAGCTGTTGTAATAAATCCTGTGACAACAACAGATAATATATAGAATACTAAAAAGCTCTACAAACTCAATTATTTTATTTTAAAAAATAATTTCAATAATTTATAAAATGATTATATATCTGAATAATTAAATAATTTATAGTTTCAAGACCAGTTAAAAAAATATTCAGCACCTTTATGACTAAAATGACAAGTCAGATGCGTAAATGAAGTTCCTAAACTTTATTCCCGTAGACAGGATAATAACAGAAGAAATATAATAATAAATCTTCTTCGCATATGAAAGAGAGGTGCTTATGCATTTGGAATTTAAACAGAATAACATTATTTATTGACAGTTTTAACGTGATTATTTTTAGAGAAACTATAGTTTACTATCCATTTTTCATCCACAACAAACGCACTCCCAACGAAAGCTCTAATTAAATCCAAACGATTTAATAATATGATAGTTACAATTGAATGCTTAAATTATTACGTAACCTTTCTAGGGTTTTTAAATATAATAAAATTCGATAAATAATCGTCTAAGTAAATAATTCGACAAATAATTGTCATAAATAATCGTCTCGGTCTTCGTCTGCTCTAGCGAATTAGAACATATTACGTCATTTGATTTTAGTTTAGTATTAAAAAAAAAAATTTAAAAGCCTTATCGTAATATATATCTTACGTATTTAGATTTAATAAATGTTTTCTTATTATGAATTCAGCCCTAACTACTATAGATAGGTCTCAAATAAGCTTGCAATTCTATTACAGTTTGCCAACTAATTTGCTAAATCTGTACAGATACTTTATGGCAATAACCAGCAATAAGCAGACGGGGCACGTGACGGAAGGTGGTCACATCGTCACGGCGACGTTTACATCCAAGAGCGTCGAAAACGCCTGGACATCGGACGGGGTCCAGCATTTAGCTGACTCTCAGACACTGCAACGAGTGCTATAAATCGATATTCAAAAGGCTTTGCTGCAGGGATTTACTTTTGAATTATCTTACCTTTTATCCGTGCATGTAAAATCAGCCGACTGATGTTTAGAAGAAGCAGATTGAAGTACCTAATACTAATACCAGTACTAGATACCTATCTCAAATAATAACGAATGAGTGCTCGGAACTAAAGATTTCTCTTTTAAACGTATAATATTCAATCAGGATTACCAATAATATCTTTTGCAAATCATACCTTTATAATAATTATGTAAAATTCCTTGTTAACATTTAAATCAAATAAAATATTTAATTATATTTAAAGATATGATAGTAACAAAAGAAGAAGAAAATATTAATGCATTTTTTACATTGAACCGTCCATAGTCTTTAAACTTTATTATTACAGATTCAATATAGTACATGATGTATACATTCTTTTAACAACAGTTTTTACTTAGAAACTGTCCTTAACCTTTTACCTTTCATTGTACTGGAAATCTCCCGACTGATGAGCTGAAATGTTAATGGGACAGTCGCATACTGCAACTGTCGATGGTCATTGTAGCTGGGTGTAAATCTGTTCATCTTACCTTATGATTTCAGACAAAAGTGAAGTATGAACAATATAGCAAGCTGTATTCTACTATCGCAAATGTCTTCTTCTTTCGGGAGATACAACGACAAATGATGCTGCTATACATTTTTCTGTTTTATATAAGTTTTGTGATGTGCGTCACTGACTCGCATATTCTGCTATCTAGAGCTCCGTCATGGGAGGTAAGCGAAATCGTACGATGATCAACACTCTACGTCGTCTGTTTGCATCAGTTTATTTATTCTGTACACCTCGAAATCTAATATTAGCAACCGGAGCCTGCGTACCTCCTGATATGAACAGTTTATTGTTTCAGTATTTATAATATGATGTTTAAATAGGAATCACGGTGGATCTGCTTGTAATTGAGTAAAAGTGCAATAAAATTATTTGTATATAGATACTATGACGAGTTGAGAAAATAGACGCAAATACGTACCAGGAAGAATGCATTGATGGAAAATCCACGCTGATTTATATTGTTACTGTTATTAATTATCAAAGATAATTGTAGCATTGTGACTATGTGTAACATTGTATTAATTTAATATTAAAGCATACATCTAAATGAAATTTTATAGTCATTGGTGATATAGTCAAAGAACGTTCGCTAAACACGCATATGCATGCATGGTTATGGACATAAAACCATGTACATAGATTTTAACATAAACATGTAAAGACGTTTATTAGTCAAATTGACATGAAAGTTTAGAAAAAGAACTTTAATCTTTTAAGTTTTTATATGTATAGATGAGTTATTTTCTCGATATTCAAATGATCAAATTTCTTAGATTTTTTTTTGTAGATTGCAATTGTATTTTTCGTCTTATGCAATGCAATTCTCGTTTATCATAAAACAATTTTTACTAAATTATAATTATTAATACACGTCTCCGTCTGATTATCCTGAATTCAATTTTCCTTTTTTTTAAAACCTTGGAATAATCATTAAAATAACTGTATTAGGTTGTTAGGATTTAGTAAATCTCACATAATTTCATTCAAGAATAGCATTTTCAATAATCCAAAACAAAACGCGCCAACAAAACACAATTTGAAAATAAAAACGCCAGTTTCATCAGAAATATCATCTCAAATCATTTTAAACAATTTACATAAACGAGTATTTACAACGATGTTTCTAGTAGTTTTCTTCATACATAACGAATATCCTAATTCAACTACAAGTATCGATTTAAAATATCAAACTACATACTCGTAAATCTACCTCATAAGATTGATATACTTGTACGGGTCTCGATTTGAGTCACCGAAACATTGGCACTCGTAACTGGCTTCGAATAATCCCGCGCGCAAAATACCACTTTCTTAACTGTAGTTTAGATAAACAATTGGAGCCTGGTGGCGGGATCGGGACCATCCGGTCGACGACACGACGGATATCGGAGAAACTGCAAGCGCGTAACATGAATACACCAGTTGTGGGCAGCACTCAACTTTTCAACAGTAGTTTACGCAAACCCTTAAAGTTACTCATTTTTATGTCAATATGAACAATAATAATATATCATAAACGTTCATACACTCACACCCTTTCCCTGTGTTGCGGGTGGTATACATAATTATAACATCACAACCACCAATGACCCACGAACAAACATCTGTCACATAAATGTCTCGCTCGGCCTGGAATCGAACATGGGACCAATATGAATATGAATTATGTATATACTAATTTACTAAGTAATAAAAGTTGCTTATTATAAGCATAATAAATTATATTTAGTATACTTAATTATATTAAAGATAATTATAATAGATAATGTATTACCGAATTACCTACTGTATCGATTTAGATTCTAAGTAGTACATCGAAGTTCACCCTTATTTGAATGTTGTGTTATATACATATATCAGTGTTTTATCATAATAACTATTGTTAGTCTATTAAGGCCCTTCTATACAGGTCCTTCACACGCAAGAAAAATAATTCTCCATGTACTTAATAACCGCATAAGACACTACCTCGATTGGCAGATTCCGCAAGAGTAAGCGGGTTTTGTGAAGGGGAAGGGTATACGCGAACAAATTCCGAACGTAAGGCAACTAGTAGAGAAGGCCTGTGAGTTCGACACTCCCTTTAAGGTGTGTCGATTGCAGTAAGGCTTTCGACAACGTCGACTGGACCTGTCTTTTTCGTTCTAGATGAGATGGGAGTCTCCAATCATTTTGTACAAACAGCAGAGGATCAGTTTGTGTGGTTAGGATAACGCCAAAACCTTTCTATTTCAACAAAGGTGTCAGACAGATGTATCCTATCACCTACATATACTGTTCAACATTTACGGCGAATATATAATTCGAAGTATCGCGATGATTGGAAAGGCGGCATTGCTATAAATGGCACTAAGATAACTAACTAACGCTATGCTGATGACACTATCTTATTTGCAGCAAATGAGGATGAAATGTGTTCGCTCTTGGACAGAATAGACTCAGCGAGCAAAGCACTATGGCTCTCCATAAACAGATCCAAAACGAAGATCATGGTGATAGATCGCACAGGTAGACTGAAACTCACTGGTAAATTAGACTTGGAGATAGTAGACAACTTCATATACCTAGGCTCTAACATCAGCAATAATGGTTAATGTAAGTCAAAAATCGGTAGACGAACTCGACAGAATTTGGAGAAACCTCAAGATCTCGTTACAAAAAATAAAAAAAAAAACACAAAGAAAATGCTTGTCAACACTCTCGTGTTCTCCATTTTCCTTTATGGTGCAGAAACGTGGATTTTTAATGCTACAGATCGGAAACGCATAGCTGCAGTTGAGATGTGGTGATGGGGGAAATGCTCAGAATCCCATGAAAAGTGCATCGGACTAACAAGTCAATCCTGCAAAAACTTAAGATAGAAAAAACCTCGCCTATCAAATATAAGCCTCTGCCGTATCTTCGAATTCTTCGGTTACATCGCGCGGTAATCTAGTAACAACTTGGAGAAGCTAATCGAGATTGGGAAAGTGGACGGCATAAGGTCTAGAGGCAAGTGTCCGATACGCTGGGTAGACCAGATCCGCACCACGCTCAACACAAAAGTAGCCGATACCGTGCATGTTGCACAAGACCGAAGTGATGGAGGGCCATTTTAATGGAGAAAGTTTTCTCTTACAATCAATGATTAGGTCACGACCCTCAGCATTGGGGTACCGATTCAAGGATACAGGCCCTTTTATCGGTGTAACTACTTGTCAGAATATAATATTCTGTTTATGAACTACATTGTTTTATTTTTTTTATTGCCAGAAGGGCAGAAGGAAAGGCGGACGAGCCACCTGATGGTAAGTGGTCACCGTCGCCTATGAACATAGGCAACATCAGAGGAATCATCAATGCAACATCGACCTTCTAGGAGAGCTCTCTTTACACCTTTTTTGAAGAACTCCATATCAAAGTTGTAGGATGTTTTAATAAATATTGCCTTAAAAGATGCCTGTTATAAATTTCATAATATTTAATATTTTTGTAAGGCATTTTGTGA
>PDGT01000058.1:944250-959713 GCA_003671415.1 Megathymus violae | reverse complement strand
AGATGTCCCCTTGGCATAGGCGAAAAAATAAATATTCGTGGAATATTTGCATATTCTATCGGGACATCTATGCCGTAAAATATATATTTATGTACTGATACAGTTCGGTTGTCAGAGCACATTACCGATTTATTTCGACGAATTAAATACTTATTTTGTTTAAAAGTACATACTTATAGCAACTATCGTGGGCTGCAGTTATGCACATGTTTGTGTTATACCTGATTGATTCATTTTTCTGCGTGAAGTTCTGGGAAAAACTTGTTAATAATATTACCTATTCTATTCCATTTCTAGTACGTGAAATCGCGAATATAAAAGGAGTTACTTAAAATAATGATAGAAAATACATACATTACAGAAAGTTATACACATGCATAATATGTAATGTTATGTATTGTACGTTATTGTTATATTGATGTACTTGCTTAATTTGTAAACAACGGTAATGGTTGCATTGTATTTATTGATTAGGAAAATATTTTGTAAAACAATAGTGTTGATGAAACTTTTCATCAAGAATCTTAATATACTGATCTTGAACAATATTATAGATGAAATTTGTATTGTTCAACTTACCAAAATATGTAAGTTCTATATACAAATAGCATGTTTATACGTCGTGAATAGGCTCTAGGCATAAGCGAGTTATACGAGAATAATTAAAGCCAGACTGTAATTGTGTTAAACCTTTACGTCTTGACCTTCGCGACATAATTTTTGTTGCAGTCGTATAAGAGCTAATGTTTGGATTGAATATAACAGTATTAAATTTAATGTAGTTAATTTATATTAGTTTTGAGTATAAATCAATCACATAATATATAATATGTATGTAGGCAGAGCGGGGATGATAACTTCATAATAATAACATGTTATATTTATATGGATAAAAATTTTAGTTTTTTTTTAAATACTCGAACGTTCGCACCCTCTACCTACAATTTTTTTTTACGTCTGTATCCTTCTACCCTAAGGTTTGTCTGGAAGAGATCGCCACCATAGCGGTAAGACCGCCAGTTGTGTTCATAATTACTTACACTGTTCTGTTAATTATTCTTAGTGCGCACAATAAAGTATATTGTAATGTACTGTACTGTATTATATAATAATTTCAGATCCAAGTCGACTTCCCCTGCTCGTGGTGCACCGTGCCGAACGACGGACGAGTCTGTGGCAGGCGGTCCCTTATGTTGGAGGTCGCTGGGCTCTATAACACCCAGTTTAAATCCAACGGTACTTTCATGGTGGTAGGGTGTTTTGACCGACTGCCTAGCTACCGTCCCGCTTATAAAATCTACCGTGAAACATTTTCCGTGAAATCTTTCCGGTCGGCAATACATCGGTGATGTCTTTGGTGTTACTGATGTCCATGGGCGACGGTGACAGCTTATCATCAGGTGTGCTCGTTTGTTGCCTAGTTATATAAAATAATTCATTATTATAAGTGTGCAGAAAGATAAGAAAGTCCATTCAATTTTTTTTAATTCTTGATTAATATAAATCTAAGCGGTAATTCTGTTATCTCCAAGTCAAATCACTCCCGAGTCCGCAGTGAGGTCATTACATTACATTACCGTAATTCTAATAATATATTCTCTTTACTGTAATAATTACCAATGATTATGATTAAACATTTTATTTATTTATGATTATATAACATCAGTAATAGTCTCACTTCGTAATCGGCTGTGAGGTTTGAGAATAACCATGCTCTATGAGCTTTAACGTCAGGACTAAATCGTATAGGGTCACCATATTCTCTCAACCTTATGTCTTAGATTATAAGAGAATGTTGTACACGTCTTTAATTGGCGTACATACCAGGCCTTAGTTTTACGTTACATTGTATGTAAATGTATTGTGTGTTATGCTGTTGATGTGTCATAATAAATAAATAAATAAATAAATAAATAAATAAATAAATAAATATTTAAATTTAAACCTAATGTGTTATCATATTTTTAAACTTTCACCTGGGAACTTGACTTTTGAAGAGCTTCAGGACATAAAACACTGAGGTAACAATTTTCAGCGTCAGACAAACGGCATTCTTATATGATTTTCTTTTATTTAATCATTCAGATCTTTTAGCTCTGAAATGTCTGTAAAATATCGTATTTATTAGATAGGTAAAACTAATTACTGAAAACTAAAAAAAAATTATTGCTTCTCTGAGCAATTGACAGTCAGTGTTGGATTAATATTGTCAAAATTGTGTCAATTAAACCAGTCAATTTGAAACAGTTATTGACCATTTTATACACAAAGATTTAAAAGCTTAAACAGCTTACTAGTATTTTTAGGAGAGACAATTTAGAGATATATTTATAACGGACATATGTACCAACAAGAAATTATGAACAACTGAATATTTTGTATACAATAACAGTATATTGACTATTATGCGAGTATTTTAATAGCCATTTATGATGCAGCCCAGCTATCTAATTACTTGAATGAGATAACCGGGTCGTCTAGCTGTCAGTATCGACCATAATTTATGTCCATAGTTTTCTTAAGCATCGTAAAATTGTAGTTATATTGTAATTTTCAGTGTAATGTAAAGTATAATAAAATTGTAATAAATTATTTATTTATTGGATGACCATAATAAGATACTTTGTTTACAGTATAGAGTTAATTGTAACGTTATTTACGGTTTTTAACAGGTTACAACATTATGCTCAAGGATACAGTTTAAAATATGAGATAAAAATTACAGCTATTTAAAACTTCAATAAAAAAAAAAATATTACTTTAAATAATTACCATGAATCATTAAATTAAATTCATAACTAAAATAATAATAATAATCTTAAATGTCACTCAAAATTCAAGTAGGTATATAAAATTTCTTCTAATTAGGAACTGGAATTTGCAATTAGGATAATAATTATTGAATTTGGTAATTAATAACAAGGTTGACAAGTAAATGATTTTAAGGTTTTAAAAAAAGTTTAGGACGCTGTCAAAACGAATGTCGAGATCTGGGTTTTTTTTAAGACAGACATTATACAATTGAGATACAAGGACAGTCGGTGAAGAACGAGCAAGATTTGTTGTACATATTGTGGTTTGAAATAATTGGCACTGTTTTCTCGGTACACTCGAGGGAACACAGTAATGGAAATCTACGCAATAGGGACGAACAATCTAAGCCTCCGTTTATTAATTTGTGTAAAAAAAATACCTAATCTGAGTACTGAATTGAAATAATAATAAATACAGATGATTTAAACATGATTTTCATTGCTGAAGACAATGTGAATTTGATTTGTTTTTTATTCCTAATTTGTTTTAAAACCATATTTAGGAACCAATTTGAATAAAAAGTCAACATTGCGTGACATTCGTTTCTATTCCAGTGTAACTCGTTCAACTGGAATTTAAGACGGCTAATGTTCAATTATTTTTAGTAAATAAAATTTTACTTTATTTGTAGATTATTGCATGATAATGTTACTACTTTGCTACGACTTCCAGAATTGAAGTGAGTTCTTATTAAATTTGATTCACAGCTGTATCTTGTTATCCACAGAACTGCGAACAACTCAACAGACGTATCATATTCCGGTAGGTATAAGTTTTATTTCAGTCTCAATGAGTAGCTGAGATCTGCGTCTTATTATAATTATATTACTTAGTGTTGTTTGCAATAACAATCTCAAGATAAAGTAGATGGAAAAATAGGAGATTTTAAATTTTCTGCCGTGCCTTATGTTTCATACATAAGATGCTTTTTGCAATTTTGACTATTATATAATTTCAATGTCGATCTCTTATATACGAGTTTGACGAGTGGGAGCACGAAGCCTCCGGCCAGTGACCCCGGGGACGACGACGGTATGTGTGGCCGCGGACCGTCCATAAGGTGGGATTGTGCTGGACGGGACATTTTGTCCTTCCTGGGTAGAAAACGACAGGGGCACCGCGCTTAGAGGACCGGTTGCGTTGTTACGGAGATCCCGAAGTCCTCCAAATAGCGTCGAGGAAGGCCACCAGAAGGATTTTAGTGCAGTAAAGATTCCACATAACCCGGCGCTGCTCCCACGGCAACGGGTACCATTTCAAGGTTTCCCCGAGAAAAAACCGTAACCCAGCCTCAGAGAACGTCACCAGTAGTTTATACAGTAACTCACTAAAAGGCCTTGGATTAGATGGAGCAATTAACAGCTTTTTACTTTCACATAATAATACCTTCATTGATGAACATTATAGATTATAAACAGAAGAAGTTGTTGAGTCCTTATTTTAAGTAGTTTAATACATGTACTAGAAGAATTGACTCTTATACATCTGTTCTAAACTAAATTATATAACCTACATGAGAACTCAAAATTAAAAGTAGGAATATTTTATTTTTTATACACGATAGACACCAAATTAAAGCCAAATAAGCCAGAGGATATAGAAATTATTATAAGTATATTATATCTTAGTTTATTATTTATTTTATTTAAGCACTTTGATTGACGCATTAATCTGCACAAGTGATGTTACCACTCTTTCTCCAGACACCATTACCAATTTCGTTCACTGAGTCCATAATAGATCTTTTATATTTGTTGCTTTATGAATTGTTAAGACAGAACTTAAGATAAACAATTTTGTGATAGTGTATGTTGTATAATTCATGAAGTCTTCTGTAGGGAAACAGAATGGTTTAAAGTACGTAGTTTTTAGTAGGGCACGATGTTAAAAAATCGTATTTTAGAAACACGACGCCACATTTGGATGCAGTAGTTTAACTTAGTTTAGTTATCACCTAATTATTATGTACAGTGGTACCAGGATAATCGCTGGTCCAAAGTAATATCCAAGTTTTTTATTTCCTCAATGTTATCACCAGCCAAACGTGTACAGTATGAAATAGAATACTGTCATATTAAAGTTAGAATCAGGTTAATTTTTTTTTATAAGGGAAAAACCGAAAGTAGTTTTCTTTTGTTTAATGTAAGTAGATTAACTCTTATTTTCTAATAATAAAGTTTCGGTCTGATGGAAAATTCCAAAATCTAGACGCTGATAACCGGTGAAAAGAGTAATTAAGTCATACATACATTCCAAAATAAATATTATTCTGAAATTCGAGATAGCAACCAACGTGTGTGTCGAGTGAATTTGCTCGCGGATCAACTCATTACGGGGGGCGAGATAGCACGGTCACACTCGGCTATTAGTGTTAATATCATATTTTTTGTGTCAATAAATGACACAGACACACCAACCACGAATCCGATAGTAGATGGTTGTCACCAACCGTGGATATGGATGGCGACATGGGCATTGTGAATATGAATTACGAATCTGGTAAAGCACGTATACACTGACCATCGCGCGTAATTACATAAAGGCATTGACTTATGTCAATTGTAGTGTTGTGTTGATGGTGTAATGTAAACAAGTGACGTTGCTTTCGGGATCAAATTTTATTTATCAGTTGACGAACCCATCCCTGATAATTGCAACAACAACCTATGTACGTAGTTATAGTGAGCCCCTCGACAACAAAGACAAAAAACATATAAAGATGACCATTACGTACTTAAAAAATTAGGGATGTCACGGATATGAAATTTCGGATCTGGATATGGATACGGATATATGAATTATATTTTACCGTATTCGGTTACGGTGACGGATATGAAATTATTTCGAATTAACCGATTGTTTTGGATAATTTCGGTTACGGATATAAGATGATTTTGGCCATATTGGGGCGGCCTAGAATACTCCCCCCAGTCCCATGCTGGCAAAACAGGGTGTCGTAAGAAGCGACAGAAGCCAGCCTGCTTGGTGGTAGGGCTTCGCGTAAAGATTATATTATCAGTATTATTATTAAGTCATTAATATTATTACTGGTATTATTATCTTTCCGTGAAGCCTGCCTGGCTAGCTAGAACCCTCCTGCTCGAGTCAGTCACCACACGACTCGTCGTGTTCCAGCTGGGGGCTTGAGAGTGAGTTCTATATTTCTTACCTTCTCCCTTATTTCTTGGCCGACAACACATCAGTAATATCATTGGTTTTGCTAATGTCCATGAGCGACGGTGACCACTTACCATCAGGTGGCTTGCCTGCTCGTTTGTCGGCTATTAACATAAAAAAAGTAAAAAATGACATGCTTAAGTGTATGTACAAAACTTAAATGTTTAAATGATTTTAAATTGAGTTGATTTGTACTAAGTAAATTTTTCATTATTTACATCGGATATAATGACCTGAAACGTATGGTTTAAAATAATATGTCATAATGAAGCCACGGCCTGCAGTGGCCGATCAATACCATCTCGCTTTGCTTCCAGGTACACACTACGTACACAACAATTTACTGTGATCTTTGTTATTGAAGCCCCGCAAATGCTCTCTGACCTACGAATCTGGTTGAGATAAGAGAATGCATCGAGTGCTCAATGTTAATCTATTTCTAGGAGCTATTATCTTCGTACGCCGTAAGAACAACAGTATGTAATAATTTACTGAGAATTCCTTGAATAATAATTATTGAAACATAAACAAAACTCATTAATAATAATATGTATTCATAATCGTACTGGGGTGATTTCATCTTAATTTCGGTTTTGCTGAACAACGACGGCCACTTAAAGAATAGTATTTATTAAGACCCTTAACAGTAAAATTTAAATACCAGAAAAAATCTTATTGTTTACATTAGTAATATACCAGTACACTTATGTGATAGCCCCGAGTTACCCCCGAGCGGCGGGTGGCCGCCCAAGGGTTTATACAGGTTGTCTAAGAATAGCAAGGAAGCCAATTGTAACTATACTAATATTATAAGGAGAGGGTGTAAGTTTTGTGAGTTTGTGAGTTTGTGTATATGCGGAAAATAATCTCAGGAACCGCGGCACCTAATTAAAAAACTCTTTTACCATTTCAAAGGTACTCTATTCCGGACGGACATAGACTGTAGGAGATATCAAGTCTATCAAGTGGGCCGCTAGTCTATGCTAATGTTATAACAAAGCTAACGAAGGGATTACCAACCATATTCTATGGACTGTCTGTATAGTAAGTAGTAAAGTAAAATATGTAATAACTAAAACAGATTAAGCACAGTGTCTCTAATAGATATAAAAGTAGTCTTTTGTCCTCAATGTCGAAGTGAGTGAAGCGGAGTTTGAATCTTCTTAATTCAAATGCTTTTACTGCATTTTACTATGCATTTGAATTAAGAAGATTCAAACTCCGCTTAGATCGGAGATGAGATAGATCAGAAACTGTTTAAATTGTAGACATTAAATAAATTGTATATTTTTTACTAATATATATAACAATTAATCTCTCTTAAAAGGTTAAGGAAAATCGAAAAAAGGAGATATTTTTGTTTTGTTCAATCAAGCAATATTCATGAAATTTAAAATACTCACTACCAAAATTACCAAAGCACTACATACTTAAAAAAAATTCTTTAACAACATTACGGACCCCCAAGCAATCTCTTAATTGTGAATAATTCAAGTTCTCAGTAATACGTCAGACATTTATCGGTAATTTAATGCTTCAAAACAAAATAATTAACTACGATGGAGTCAATAAATGATAATTCTTTATTTACTTTCCCTCGCTAACTATCCCTGCGGTAACTATGTTTACGATCATTTGGTAGTGAAGCATTAACATAACAACTACAAGGGATTTTCAATGTACAGTCGAAGAAAGAGTGTCGGCTATCTGCGTTTGAATTTGAGCAAACGGTCTGTGAGTAATTTTGTTTTATTTACAGTTTATTGTAAGATATTAACAACGACCGGAGCGACTTGTGCCATACTATCCCAGTGAACCCGAATGAAAGTTAGAAGTTGTGATTGGTGTATTTGTGATTCAGTAGATTTATCCCAGTCCCATTCAATAAATTTCAATCATCCTTATTTATCATCATTAACTAATAATATGTAATATATTAATAGTTTGAACATTTGTCGCATGGGGGACTCGAGTAAGATCGGCACGTAACTTTAATTTTTCAAATCATGTGATTATTACAAATTTACTATTACTTGCTTTGGTAAAGAAAAACATCGTGAGAAAACATGCGTTTCCATATTGTTTTTGGAGATGTGTGACGTCTGCCTATCCGCACTTGGCTAGTGTGGGTTTACAGCGACTTTACGCCGTAATCCCTCTCATTGTGAGAGAAGACTCTTGCCGAGCAGTGAGGCAATGTGTAGTGACAATTCTGATGATGATGAACATTTAAAAATATTATATCTTCGTTTAGTTGTGTTAACGTTTATTTATTTAAACGACTTCATAAAAGGGGGAGGTTCTCAGTTGGTTTGTATACTTTTGTTTGCTGTTTGTTAACTTAGAACTCCGTCAGTTATCAAACAATTTTGAAAATTCCTCATTTGGTCCCACTTAAATTTGAAGAACAAATATCATCCCTAAGGGTGAAAAATAGGAAATGACACCAAGAATTTAATTTTCTTCAAATCGAAGTCGGTTTTATTTTTGTTAAAATATTTCAGTGTTATTGGCAATAATTAACAATTTTCAAGCGGATTGGACTAGTATCTACTACTACATGATACTACATGATACATGATACTACTGGTTTTAACGTCCATGAGTAGCGATGATCAGAAACCCTTATCTACCTGTTCGTTAGGCTCCCGGGTGATATAAAAAATGTTAAATTAAACCCGAAAAAAAATAAAGTTTTCTTAAAAGGCATTTTAAAATTTTTCTTGTGTATGTTTTGCAGCAAAATGGTACCAGACAAAGCCGAGTTCTCCTCCCGAAAAAGTCCTTTAATATTTGATATGGAAACAGACTTAGAGAAAGCACTTGAACTGGCGGGTTAGTTTGATGTGTTTGCTTCAAAACTCATATAATTTGCTACCTAGCTGTGGATAAACTTGTCGTAAACTTATTTATATAATTTTTATTGTGATTGATCCTAATTAGGATTGCAAATTACGTTATGGTATGGTATAGACAATCACCACCTGATAGCAGTGACGACGGTCCTGAAGCGTCTGCTGTCTAGTCTCAAAACGTCTAAAGTGTGGTCTCTGACCGAAAGAACCGTCACTCTCTTGAGAAAATCTCAGAGTTTATTTACTGGCTTCGAGGCAGTGTGCATGGTGCCTGGGTCTCAAGGTCAACAGGGTCGGTTATTCGAGGCTGTCTGTCTAGCCCCAAATTACTTGGACTTGGTTGGATAGACGACATTGGCTTCTTTCGTATACACGAGTGTTCTTCGGACATAGATAGACCAGACAGTCAAAAGGGAACCGAGTAACAAAAGCAATTATTGTAAGTTAGGTATAGCATACGAAAGTATTGGAATAAGGAAGTGTATAAATTTGCTGAGCACTTTTTTCAAGAAGACAGTATAGACATTTCAGCTCCATCCCACTCGATCCCAACCACAAGTGAAGGTCCAACAGAGACCGGCATCGCCGGATCACAGAGGAATACGAGATCATACTCGTGATGTTGACCGGTGATGACGGTAAGGAATACCTAGGCGTTTTTAATCGGCAGGGGTAGAGCATCATATATCCCTGCCCCTGTGGTGGGCAATCCATGATCCATGAGGATTTTTACTCGAAAAAAGAAAGAAAGCTTAAGAAGGTGTTGTGCGGTATTACCAACGTGAACCTGGCTAAAAGTATTTCTTGACTGAGTCTCCAAGTTACCAGACACAATAGGTTAAAACATTTCTCTAGGTATCCAAATAGGTTAATCTTAATACCGTGAGCTAATAACATTGGTTTAAACTAGGCGGTGAATGTGGTGAATACTAAAAATGAAACCACTTACATTGCAAATCTATCACAATGATTTATAACATAATAATTATCATGTATTTATGATAAATATATTTTATTTGTCAACATAAATAAAATTTAAGCACCTGATTAAATCGAAAAGCAAAAGCATTCACTGGGTTTAAAATTTCAGGCGCTGGAAAGTATCAAGTGTTTCACATAGCTTTGATGGTGACCACGCTGTCGGCAGCATTGCTGGAGATGATCGGCTGTTCGTTCGTTCTGCCAGCCGCTGCCTGTGATTTAGATATACCAGAGAATTTGAGGGGTATCCTCACATCTATTCCAAATATCGGTAAATTTTCCTTTACATTTAAACCATTGATTCAACACATTTCAGAAGTGCACTAATGAGAGACAAGTGATACTCCATCACACTTCGAGTGTCCGATGAGGAGATAGTAGAAACCCAAGTGCCAATGAACTGATAACTTGCATGTTTCATCACGAGTCGTTATAACTTGGATTCAGAAAGATCAGAATCGATCAAAGTGACTCCTTTAACGGAAAGGTCTATAAATAGCAGTAGACTTTCAAACGATAATTTAATAATTGAATAGCAGTAATAGAATGTAGTAACAGTATAATTATGTATGAAAGTCAAATTTGTGAAACGAATAATTGCTGTTCTTTATTGGCAGGCGTTATAATATCGGCGACATTCTGGGGCCGCACTGCAGACACTGTAGGGCGGAAACCCGTACTGCTGGTCTGTACCCTGGGAGCTGGAACGTTTGGACTGGCGGCTGCCTTTACACCCAGCATACTCAGCTTTGGATTTTGTAAACTGGCTGGGTCATTCTTGTAAGTTATAATTAAAATTGTTGTCATTACTTTACGTAGCAGTTTTTGTATATACATCGTCGCAAAAGGAAATGAAAATAGTCAATACCATCTACAAAACGGTGAACCCAACTATTGAATAGTTTATTAATAATGTATACCATTACAAAATACCAGTTGACTTTTAGCAGAGTAGCAGCTAGTCACGCAAACAAATCTGAATATGCAGGTATCGCCACTATTAAACTGTTTTATAAAGCCCAGCGACTTCCAACAGAACCCAACTGGTGCCATTACCTTGTCACTTAATAGGGTACACCATGATCAGGGTAGATTGTTCGGATTAGGATGGTTGGAGCCTTTTACACTCTGAGGTCCGTTACACATCATAATTTATATGAAATAATGTGCGTTGAATACAAGATAATCACTTACCATCAAGACAAATGCCTGTTCGTCTGTTACTGCACATTATTAGGGTATAATTTCAAATTTTACAGTCTTTCATGCCCATCCTCCTTGTGCTTCGCGTACGCCGGGGAATTGATGCCGCGGCAACGTCGGGACTTTGCCGTACTTATGTGCAATGGCTTGGTTACTCTCTCAGCTGCATTAAGTCCTAGTAAGTTTCATGATGGCTTCATTTACACCAGCTGTAGACTATATAGAACTTCAAAATCAATTTCAATAGGAACATCATCAAATCATACAGTAAACACATTGTACTAAATAACCCTCAATAGAAAAAAACTATCAAGTCCAAATTGAAGTCACTTAAAGAGTTACGTACAGTAAATGTAACAAAGAGTATTTTCCGTTTTTTATAGCAGCTTTAGAACAAACAATTTTCGTATAAGGTAATGATAATTCAAGAAGAAGAAAGAAGGGAAAAAGTCATACCTTTCTTTCCTTGAGTATATTTTAAACTGTATGTATTTATAAACAATGAAAAATTGTTTACTATAATAAGCGCCTTCATTTGATATATACGAGTACGTACTATGGTCATAACATGACAACAGCTGTATTTTTTAATTTACACCCAAAAAAGAAAATAAAAACAGAATTCATTTATTTAAGCTGTATTTACGTCATTACATCATCACCATACTCCACATTCAGGCATACATTTATCGCGTGTGACACATACGTACCGCTAGTGCTATGGATGTATAAGGCTGGCGATCGCTTCATCTACAAAGTGATCCGTCATAGGAGATGGGTCATCAAAAGTATTAGAAACAGAGGAAGAAAATCAAGGATACAGTCAATATGGATAGCGATGTATTTTATTAATTACTTTTATTCCAGTCTTCGCCTGGGGTGTGCTGTCTTATAACTGGCAGATTGGTCCAATCACGCTCGCTTCTTGGCGAGTGCTGACTGCCGTGTACGCCATCCCCCTGCTTCTGGCGGCGCTGTGGATCACGCAGGCCCTGGAGAGCCCGAAGTTCCTGGTAGCTCGGGGCAAGCAGGGCAAGGCTTTGGAAGTACTGCGACACATTTACGCGTCAAACACTGGACTGGCTAAGGAAAACTTCATTGTGAGTGGGCATAATTATTTTTATATGACATGTGAAATAAGTTTAATCGGTTCAATTCGATTTGGTGCTCTCTATAAGTAGTAGCTCTTGCAGCGATCGACGATGTGGCGACATCGATTGGTTAATTATTTTAATATGGTGGTGACAACAGTAAGGTGGAAGGGATGTTGATAAAACTGTATTCCCAACTTCCCGAAACGTAGAGTTCATTATAATAATAATAATTTGTGCATGATGTCCATTAATAACTATGTTCTGTTATTCCAACTAGTGAATTGCAACTAATGTTGCAAAGTTAGAAGGTCCAGTTGTCTAGCGGTCTTACTGTATCCGTCTTGGGCAATGTCATCTGTAGGGTAGATGACATTACGAGGTAATATCCAACTACAATCTGATGGCCGAATGCTCATTTGCGAAATAATACAAAAAAAATCTTTAGCGAATGGTGAATAATAAGTAGGTACAACATGGCAACACTATTGCGCTAATGAGGAAAAAGGCATATGTAAAAGAATCAGATTTTTGTTTAATTTTCATGTATCACGTGAATGCATCGGTACCTCTCGTGCAAAATACCTGCATTTTACAAGAGGGCTCTAATTGTCACTTCGTTACTTCTACAGGGTTCTTCTTCCCAAGATCATAGATATAGCCCATAAGGGCTATCCCAATAGAACATTAAAATTATCAATTTCAGGTTACACAACTAATCGGGCCGGTAGAAAATGTAGAGGGCTCAGTGGATAGGATTAATGACGATGGAGTTCGAAAGGCGTCATTTCTATCCCTTCTCCGGCCGCCCCATCTGCAGTGGCTTGCGTTGACTGGCTTCCTCATGTTTGGGCTGTTCTCCCTGTGAGTACGTTATATAATACAACTTATTGGACAATTAGAAAATAAGCACATATATAAAGTAATTAATAATAAGAAACAAAATAAGTAATCAGACATTTATATGTCATATTATATGTTATATTTATAGGTTTTGTTTCTGATTTAATATAATTATAACAACGTCATTTTACTTATCAATTAAGGTAATTTATAGGAGTGAGCAATAATAGCTCGTACGATCTTGGTAATAATGTTGCAATTATTATTTGTATCGTTGAAGGAACTCATCGCGAATAACCTTGAAATGAGTTTATGTGTTCAATTTCATTATTAAATGTATTATGTTCTAATCTCTTGACATACATATGGCCACTCTAGAAGACTATATGCGGTTAACCCTTCTTTGTTGAAGGCAAAGTCAGTACTTAAGTGAAATTCAAGAGAGGTTATAATTTTCAGATTAAACGGCTTGTTCCTCTTCGCACCTGATACCATAAATAAAATAATGTCCCAGTCCTCGAACCAAGGAGGGAACCTCTGCACACTGATGGATCAGGCCGACAACAAGGTGATATTACCTAGATTTTATCTATATACATATCAGATGAATAAGTTCAGAGAATAGACCTGGTATCAAGGGTAAGTCATCATCAAATAAGTGTCATGGGTCGGATTTATAGGCGTGGCACTTTGTTTTTTATTTTACAAAAACTGTTTTAATTCTAATGATTCAAAAAGGCATATAACTGTATAAGTTATAAGGAGACAAAACACGCTTGAACATCGTTGAGAATTTGCAGTTCTTACTGCAAAGTTACAAGTATCATTATCATTAATAATTTCAAACATCAGTGAAGGATTTCATAAGAATCATCTCCATCAGCCGGAAGACGTCCACTGCTGAACATAAGCCTCCCCCATAGAACGTTATTTAGAACTTTTTAACTTTTTTTTAGATCTTTCATTAATAAGTATGTTAAGGTTATATATTTCTCTTTTGTCGCGTCTGGTTTACAAAGTCTCTTTTGTTTTGTTTTAAATTCAGTTATTTAAAAACTATCTTAGCTGTCAACTGGCGTGTATTAATTTCGGCAATTTCTTCAGGTGCTAGTTATAATTTCCTACAACAGCTGCGTTAGTTCAACTATCGTACTCGTACTTCAGTAAACAAAGGGAAATCTTCACAAATACCATAAGTGGCACTCGATAATAATATTTCATTACAACACACATTCCTACAACTTCTGCCGACCGTGACCGTAGGTGGTTCACCAAATAAGCAAAATGGGGCATGGCCGAGAATAGTGATTTATTTTTATTTATTTGATTTATTTAATCTTTATTGTTTTTTTTTCCTTAAGCTAGGGTTACTGCGATTTAACATTGTTATTGCTTCTGGCGTGCCCCTTGGCATTCGGCCTGCCTTCGCTTTTAATTTATATGAACGCTTCTTACCTTTAAGTTTCTTACAAACATTGTTAGCCTCGTTGGAAGCATTTGGGTAACTTGCAAGTATTTAATACTCATACCGGCCATTAATTCTTTACCAATCCAAGTTGCCCCGCACAGCGGAATACTCCAAGCCTCTTCACACTGAGAGTATTATAATCTATTTAAAGTTGTTTCATTTCAGACCAGCGACGCGACCTGCGAGGACAACATATCGTTCAGCACATTTCAGATCATGGTGGTGTCGGGTGTGGTGTGCGGTGTGCTGGCGGTCGCGTTTAGCTTCAGCCGCCTCTCCAAGAAGACGCTGCTCGTGATTATGTTCCTCACCGTCGGTATCGCGAGTTTGGTGTCCGAGCTCACAGAGAACAGGTTGGAAATGAATCATATTTAATATGAATTTGGAAAGCAGCTCATCAAAATGCAATTCAATTCAAAAAAATTCTTTCTTAACTTTTTCTCATTTCCTGGCCGACAACGCATCGGTGATACCTTTGGGCTGGCTGATGTTAATGGGCGACGGTGACCACTTACCATCAGGTGGCTCGTCTGCTCGTTTGTCGGCTATTAACATAAAAAAAGATACTTTTTAACTATTTTTCAAAGACATTTAATCTACAGAGTTATAGATGAAGCATTCATATAATATTTGTGTGTCATTAGCAGTAGGTAATGCAATCTAACAAAACAAAAAATACGTTTGTGTATTGTAATTAAGGAATTATTTACAAGAAACAGATAATTAAATAAATAAACGTTTACACATTCACACCCTCGCAGGATTCCCTGTGTTGCAGGTGGCATGGACATACACAAATATGACATGTTTGTACACCCATGACCCGACAACAAACATTTATCTGTTAAATAAATGTCTGCCCCGGCTGGGAATCGAACCCGGGACTCCTCGCTCGGCAGGCACGGTCACTGACAACTGGGCTATGGGGTCGTAATATATATGTAGATGGCAGGAAATTTCAGTTTTTTTATCATACCGAAAATAAAAAGCGTTCAATACGCACATAGGCGCATGTTCATCGCAGTCAATGT
>PDGT01000058.1:903741-944215 GCA_003671415.1 Megathymus violae | reverse complement strand
TATAATGATAATTATTTTTATCTTCTATAAATAATTAGTTCCTATTTGTCTTTGTAGAATCGTCGCAGGAGCGGCAATGTCTACTTTGCAAGTGACTGCTGTGGGTGTCGGTCCGCTGACTGCTTATGCCGTCCACCTATTCCCTACCAGTCTGAGGTGCGTAACCTAAACTTCCAAGTTCGTCTTATAATTATTCGTGAAGTAACTTTTACAATGCAGGTAACAACTTCCATTATTTCGTAATGAGTCGTCGAGCGTATATATTTTCCTCTTATTCTATTTTTAGTATTCAATCAATAGCGCATCCTCCTTCTATCCTTTTCTATACTTCGCCTGATTTTAAGAGGCACTCGATCATATTTAAAAATATACGTATGATATTAACTTACTACGTACTAAAATCATAACTTTCGAATCCTCTCTATCTATATGCCTTTATGAATAAATATCATGGAATTAGATAATAAAATCATCCTTTTATTGATAATATATTCCTACAAAAAAGATGCTGCAATACTTCCTACAGTAAAACGTTCGATAAACCAGGTTAAAAGATCAATCCGTTGAATTTATCCATTTTTAGGATGCATTTTACAAACATCGATAAGCTCTAAGATTTTAAACTTATACTTTAATCGCGGACATAATAAATTTTAACTCTGACAGGTACTCGCGATTTTATTACATTAGTTACATCGGTAAAAACCATCAGTTTCCGATACAGTTAAAATGTATCGAAAGTACACCGCGACATACAATTTTCAAAAATTGACGCCAATAAGATGGCGTTCGCGAGATGTCATAACAGACAAATAAAATCTCGGCAAAATAAACTATAAGTGTCTACTTGTATTAAAATTTTCTCAAAATAATTTAATTAACAACAAGACTTATAAGACTTTAAGCTCATCAACAATATCGCTGTTGTAAACATCACACGCCTCTCGGCCGCACCAGGGAAACCCCAACGCGAAAACATTGTAAATAAATGTAAATATTATGTTTACTTTAATAAGATGCGTGTTTACAAGGATATTAAATTCTTTAGACACTAGTAATTCTGGAAAGTTCGATGAATAGACCAATTATTATTACTAAGTGTTTAAAATTGGACCGCATTGTTAATAAAATTATATTTTTTCCTTCCTATTATTAACAAGTAATTCGTTTGATAAACAGAAGAGCGACGGGGTCCAAAGGTTTGTGTTCACGTATAATATATATATTACTTTATATTAAGCCTTAGTCTATAATAATATGTGGTGTTTCATCGCTTTTCCCTTCGCTTTTGTCTCTGCATCTGATGGCTGGAACCCTTTAAAATAAAAGAAAGGAAAATCTATGTTAAAAAGATACGGTATCGTCTTCGTGGAATTCGAAGAGACATTCAATGGTACATTACATTACAAGTTTAACGTTTTAATATAAGCGAAGGATACACTGAGTCTTTGTGTGGTATCATGAAATTATATTGAGATCAATTTAATGCTGTCAATAATACTACAACTGACTTTATAAGTGGAGCATGCGCCCAATTTATTTGACTATTGAAAAGTTCAATGACATTCGCAGAACAAAGTTCGGTGACTGGATGTTTGTCCTCATATATAAAATCTAGTAACTCATACGATCCTATAGGGATCATCTTTTGGGAAAATATAATCTACAAGTTGAAAGAATAGTATTGATCCAGCATCAAGACTGAGGTCAAAAAGCACGTCAAAAGTAATCTTAAGCCGAAACTTTGCTTTAAATGTATTATTTCAAAGACAAACGGACATGATTTCAACATTAGTAAATCCAGTAAATGTATTTTGTGTAACGGCTAGTAAAATATTATCCTAGGGAATTACACATGTTACGTATTGTAATTAGAGTAATTAGGAAACTATAAAGCATTTTCTCTTTCCTACTCTCTCACTACTTTAACAGGAGTTTATTAATCAAAGATTAACCAGTTCACACCGAGAATAATTTATTGTTTACATCATGGTAACATATTAGGATTCTGATAAGCGAGTAATACACGATAACACGTTACATGACGTAAAAACCATTCATAGTGGAAAACGCCAAAATTACAACTTTATGTCGGTCAACAAACAGATACGGATATTCGTATCAGAACGGGACTACGCATAGTTTTAACTTGTTCATTGTTTTTATTATTGTTTTATCTTCAGTCGAATTGTTCACAATACATCAAGTCAAGGGACCTGTCACAGTCCTGAATGTCACCTTGATAAACGAAGGCTGATCGAAGGTGACCGTGATTGGCAAAACTTGTTGAGCGTTTCTGTTTTTCAGTTATATGCGATTATTTTTAATAAGTTGCAACACTTGGGTGTGTTACTAATCCCTCCAAGCTGGAGCAGTGGGATAGGTAATCTTGTCGTCCATTGGACCAGTAATACGTTGAAATCCTCTAGAGTACTGCCACATTCGCTGAATAATAAATTCATGACGTTAATTTGAAGCTAGCCTTAAGATTAAAAGAAATCTAGCTACTATTAAGACTTGTAACAAAGCAACAAATTGCTAATAAATAAATATATGAAATAAATAAACTGCTGATAAAATGTTTAGGTCGTGATTAACACGATTATCGACATCATCATTTCAACCTATATAGTGACACTGATGGGCTTGGGCGTCCTCGATAACGAGAGGGATCAAAACCATAGCAGGCCTGATCAAGTGCGGGTTGATAGACTTGAGACAGCTATGTTTAAGAACATTAGGGGAAACTCTCAGGAGTGCATGTTTCCTCAAAATGTTTTCCTTGACCGAATCAAGTGATAATTAATTGGTGATACGGACATAGTTTGAAAAATTAGGTAGTTGTGCAGAATTCGACTCGAGTCTTCCGCGCGGGAGCCAAACGTTCCCATCACTTCCACTGCGATATCAAAGTATGTTTCATAATTATAATAACTAATATAATTTAAAAAATTAGCGCCTTTGTCTTAATTTATATATAACTTTAATTTAATTATATCATTAAGTATAACAGATTTAATATGTTTCAATGGAGTTATCAAATACAAATAATATTCAGACAATCTATATAATATCGACAAGTTCATATTGAAGTAGCACCCGAACAGTACCAGAACCATTATATATATAATCAATATGTAATATATAATCTGTAGTGTTTGTCTGTCTGTACATTAATTTTTTTGACAAACTTCATGATAAATATTCATTTTATGATTCTCTGACACCAATTTGACCATTTTGAAAATTTTTGTTTGTCTTTCTGCATATTCCATTAGGTATAACACAAGAACGGCTGACCGATCTTAATGAAAATTGGTATGTAGTGAGAACACGTGATTGCGCAAATGCTAGGCCATATAAAATATCAGTTAATATAATGATATCTAACCAAGACAAAACGCAAGAAAAGAATTGAATTAGCGTGTATACATAATTAGGTGTTCAACTCGAATGAAGTCTGAGGGGGCCGCCAGTCAATAAACAAAGTTTATTAACAATAACATTACAAATAAGTTTTTGTTAATTTGCCACATAAAATCTGTGATCGCGCTGTGACAATAGGCATTAGTTACGCCTGTTTTCTCTGTTCGATTGTCGATGTTCACTCTCCGAGCATGACTGAAATCATGGTGAGGTTATATTTAACTGTGGATGAACGGACAGAACCTGGATTATTCTGCAAGTCACAATCCTATCCTTAAAAGTATTTCTATATACTCCATTGTATTATTTGATGTAATTTCTACACCTTCAAATATATTGCGGTACTAGCCACGTTACTTAAACGTGTAGTATAAGACTGTATTTTTTATAAACTGATGTTGTAAGTCATTTCTATTCAAAAACTAATTTAAACAATTTTTGTGATCACTGCCGACCGTTCGCTGCAACATGAGTCAGATTCGCAAAGATCTGATGCGTTATCGACCAAATAGATATAGAGATACTGTTTTTTGTTTAATTAGTTATTTATTTTATCCAATTTTTACAGCCTAACATTACACCTTACTAACTCAATGCGTTAGACAAAAAAAAAACCTAAGTAATCTTAATATTACATTAACAATAACAAATTACATGAAGCAGAACTATTGTACTAACTAAATTGATAATTAAAAATGTCTACCCTGTCATGGACTTTATTAATTGCATTTATTGCCCGAGTTATTGGCGCATTCGCCAGCAGGACGGTCTTAACTGTGTTTCCAACACTGAAATCGAAAAATGTTACAAGACACTTATGACGTTTTATACTTTGTCATAGTTTTATTTTATAAATAATTAGTACTCTTAAAATAAGTAATTAACAGATTCAAATAAAAAAACGCTATTATTATCAAGGGATTGAACGACATTGAAAGGCAAAAATCACTAAAGTTATGTATAGAATGACAACGCAAAAAACTTTTTTGTCAGTCAGTCCCATTGTCGTGTTCCGCGTAACGTTGCAATGTAATTAAGTTATCTAATTCAGTATAACGCCAATTTAATGAAGCCAAAATAAACGATTTTTGGCGATTCCAAAACAATTTATATTATTGCGGATTACAAGTATAAATATCTGCAGCAAAGGAAACTTTATCGACGTAGGATGTTGTTGTGCTAGTCTTAAAATTTTGATATTTTTATATAGAACAATTCCGTGTTAGACTGACTAACATATCCTTTAAGACAGGACCCAAAAATTATTGCTAACGTGTAATCCGTGGGGTCGCCTGTGTAAATACTTTTCAGTCGCAGTATATGCAAAAATTTCTTCTTCTAACAATCTCTGTAACCCGTAAAGGAATAATTATATTATAAGCGACAAAAGAACGCGATCTGTCTCTCAGCATGTCTGTTCGTACGGTCGTGCTCACATCGCGCAAAAACTTAGTATTTGACATTGAACGTTTTTCATTATATTATTGTCTAGGTTCTAAATTAGATCGTTCCGCTCTAGTTAGTTTATCTGTGGCCAAAAATTTTAGACGATCATTATCATGATATACCTACATTGCTTTTTATTTAATATATCCAGCGAACACGCTTAGAGTAGGTAAAAGAAAAAGTAAACGTTTGACAAGCTTTATAGGCTGCAGCCCATAGATAAGTTTAAAATATCTGTGGACCATACATCTTAAAATAAAATAAAAATAGAAAAAACGCGGGAACATACACACAATTAAAAAAAATTACGTACGCGTGTTTTTATCGCGTTTGTACATTTGTGTATGGGTTGTAATGAAATACTATGTATTTGAAGTTGGTTTTCACTAAAACTTCTCGATACTACAACGATTCCTTACCGTGAGTAATCTCTGAAGTAGAAGCGCCAAGAAATTCTCAAGGATTTTTTTTTTCTATTTACAGTAAACACTTACTATTATTTATGGCTTTATATTAAACTCATCTCCAAGGAGTTTTATCTTTAAAGTAATCATCTAGTTTGTAATAACCTTTCGTCATAAGAATAATGTTGTGATGAAGTATGTAGATAATAGTTTAATCTATTTAATGTACTTTGTAATTGGTAGCATCTGTTGAACTGTGAAGGAGGCTATGACGAACTGCTCCTCCTGTTGGAGGTCGCTGCGTACTGTACCATTCAGTTTGATACCTACGATCCTCGTGCATGACGGTAGGGATCATTACCAGCCAGTACTAAACGGTCGTCACGGTGAACACGTACACGGCGGTGGATGGTCACGTAAGGTGGCTAGCCTTTTTTTTAAATTTTAGCAATGTTAAATTTATCCACTTATCTTTACAATACAAACCTACCGTTGTTTCATTTTTATTACAATTATATGCGATCAACTACAAAATTACGTTAACCAACACTACAAAACATTAGTGAATTTTAAAATTAACGCTATCTTATTCATAACATAAATATCTGCCTCGGCCGGGAATCCAACGCTGGATCACACGCTCGGCTAATAAGATCATTACAATCATTATATTATTATTAATATTATAGAGGATTTATATAACAGCGAGTGATATATTTGGTACCAGGGGTACAGCAGTGGGGGCGGTGTTGATGTTTGGCAGAGTGGGCTCCGTGGTTGGCTCCAACGTCGCAGGCAGGTTCTTGCCCACAGCATGTGGCACTACGGTCTTCGGCTTCACAGCGCTGATGTTTCGTAAGTAACATTTATAGTACCAGGACCGCAGAACTTTGTATGGGTTGCGTTATAAAAGCAGAAAGTAAAGATAAGTACACTAAATACTCGTTATGAGTACATTTGGTAGAGCTTCATGGTGTATCACACTTTAACAGAGCTGTGAGAACAAAATTATTGTGTATGCTATTTATATGCTTGGCATATAAAACATCCTATATTGCCATAATTGTACTAAATAAGAATGGACGAGTTAAAGATTCTAATTAGCTTTTTATTAACCAGTTAATCGAAAGTAAAAATGCCATTACCTTATTAGGCACGGATCTTTTAGTAATTGCATCAGTTTGTGTCATCTCGGGATAAGAACTAAGTGTATTTTTTTTTCTTGTATTTGACTTAATTGTGATGTCTGGGAAGTACTCTAACATTTTATCCGCTCGACGACTGCCGATATGAGTTAACAACTTCTATTTAGAGGTAACAATTGAAATCGATGGCCCAACGGTCTTACTGAAGCACGGGAGCCCTACGGTGTCCACTGGGAAGCCCTACCGTGTCCAAAGTTCATTTAGTCATTCATCTACGATGTACATACTAAACACATCGCTGAAAATAAAGATATTATTTATTCATTCACTTCATTAATTGCCAGTCGATAAACACGAGAACAAAAAAAATATGTTCACGGTCCATAGATTAAATATCGACGCATGTTACGTCTTCCGGGACATAACATTTAGGAAAATGAGGTCAAATATGTACGCAAGACTGTAACAATTTATTTGTGTATGAATTACTTCATTATTCAAAGTTGATGATATCCTCGCATTTTTGCCAGATTAATGAATCCTAATCTTAATGAAATGATAATTACACGTAATATTGTTCTACCATTAGAATAGAATAGATAGAGTAAAAATGTTTTCTTTTGCTACAACAACACAGGAACAAAATAGTGGTACTTATATAAAATCATAGTGACAGAACATTTCGAGCTAATATTAAACCATGCTACTTAATCTAAACTTTACAACTAATCTTCGGTTAGCGTACAACCAATAGCCTCCGTTCGTCTGTGCTGTAGCGATAGACAAAGGTGAGCCCTCGCACCATCACGGCGCGGATCTTCAGTGAGTCCTGTTAAGTAACTCAAGGCCCTCAGTGACGTTACAAAATCAAATTGCGTTCTCTGAGCTATTGTCAGGCACATCATATACCAAAGTACCATATAACTTTCCAAAATGATAATACGTAATAATGATTATAATAAATAGAAGTTTAAATTAATAAGTGTGGGATCGTTGTTTCAAACCTGATACTAAAGCCATCTGTTGTTATGATAAGTGACAAAAGAATAAACCACGTTATGATGTTTCCTTGTGGGATGTGGGGAGGGGAAGATTCGGGGATTTCACTGAACAATACAATCGTTTTGTCGTTGCGAATCGGTAGTATTAGTGGCCTAGTCTGTTGTCTGTTTCGGAAGTCCTTACGCTATCCAAAGTGTGTGCCGTGATTTAACGACAGTCACACTTGTGTTAGCATTTTGTTCAAACTTTTACGGTTATCTCTTTTATTTTCAGTATGCGCTGCTTTTAGCTTTCTGCTCCCAAAAGAAGACGCTTCGCTTCGTCCGAGATGATTATTTAGAAATCGGTACATTCGTTTTATTGCAATATATTGTACCAAAAATACATTTAATTTTATTGCTGTTATAATATAGATATTTATTGTTATATGATTATTATTAATAGATTGAGGATTTAGAACAGATCAGTGGTATTAAACAGATCATAGTTTGAAGGATGAGAGATTGAGTGTAAGCGCATTGTAAAACTTTACACGTCACCTACTTTATAATGTAATCATATATATTATTCTCTTAAGATATGATGAATCTGGAAGATACCGACTTTTCTTCGACATCGAAAACAGTGGACCACTTATAATTTATTGTGACGTAATGATTACAGTTATGAAAGAATTAGTTCAAAATTAAAGTTTTAGAGAATGTTTGGCTTCTCTTACGTTAAAAAAAATTGTCCACTGTATAAGCCATACAACTATTTGTCATCAACAAATTCTGATCTCTATAAATAAATTTTATAAATGACGTATGGTAAAAAACTTGGGTAAGCACTCCGTCGTTCTTCAAGTCGAAGCATGTCATAAATCCTGGTGACTAATCGCACAAAATCGCACGTTCAACGAAAAAATTAATACACGCGATATCTCTCTACACCTTCGTCATTTTTTTTCTGAACCCTCTTTCCCCCCTTTCGAGCTTCACGTGATTAATGGACGATCCCTTACCGCCCTTCTTGAACCAACCCTGAAATGCTTTAACGTGTTTCGGGCCGGGTGCAGTGCCGATATCCAGCAGTAATTGGGTCTTTCACACCCTTTTAGGTTATTAAAGCTTACGATGATACCATTGGCTGTCTGCTATTTACATTAAAAACTGCATTTACCATTGGTACTCACGGTTGGAGGCTTGTTGTATGTGGTCGTTAATTCCGTGTGCATATGTACTTGGATGTCTGTTAATTGACGAATTTCAATTATTCCATGACATATAAAGCGCAGAAAATATTGCTTGACAATCGTTTTTGACTTGTAATATATAAATACATGTTTTATTTTTACATTTTTCTTTATAGTCACTATATACGATATAAACCAATTGTCATTTTTATGAGCATTAAAAACAAGTACTCAAAAATTGTGGCGTAAATAACGTAGTCGATAACTTTCCCCTATCGATATATTTTGACATAAAGTCGGACCAATTAACAATTGACATTTTTTGCCTTGCATTTGCCTTTAATTTTTATCATAAATTAATGTTTACCTCATACATATAAATTCTTCTCTTAAATCACTCTATTCGTAAAAACTGCACAAAAATCTGTGCAGTAGTTTTTGATATTATCAAGTTAAGACGGATAATAATGCAATATATTAATCATACGTCCCATATATACATATATATATCAAATTGCCTTGTATCAGTAAACCTCGTGATAAGGAAATCCTTGGTTATTTAATGGTGTTCCAATTACAAATCTGATAATACATATTGTTGAAGATAATTGTACTTTAAAACAATAATTATTATTTACTAAAATGAACATCAGTTCTGCTTACTGCTGAGTATACCAATTCATATAACTTATTTATTTATGTGTACTAAACATTTATAACGTGATATATTGTGGCAAACTTAGTGGGAATATCATAATATATATCGAACAAAAAATACATATACATATAAATCTATATAATAAATAAAATATGAGTGTCTGTTTGTAATATTAAAATAACCGCTTTTTACTACATGCATATGAATGTATATACGATACATATACCAAAATAACATGTTTTACAATTTTTGTCTATCTGTTTGTTCCGGCTAATCTCTGAAACGGCTGTACCGATTTTGACGGGATTTTCACTGGCAGGTGGCTGATGTAATAAGGAGTAACATAGGCTACTTTTATTTCTACTAAATAACTTTTTTGTTAAATTTCACGCGGACGAAGTCGCGGGCACAGCTAGTATTATATATTTATGTCTACCCTAATTAATTGAACCTTGTTAATTTTAAGATAAATGAAATAGTAATAAAATAAAGTACATGAACAAAAATTTTCGGACTTTCATTTATGGTTTATATAATATATTATCTCATCTCATATTATAATAATGACTTTCCATGTTTGTGAATTAAAAGAATTTAAAAAACCTGTACAGCTGTGTACCCAAAAACGTTCAATCCAGTTGATAGTGAGCTCGGAACTAAGACTTCTGGATTCAATTCTCTGCTGGCACAAACATTTCTGTGACAGTTAAATATTCGTTCATGGTTCTAGATACATGTGTGTGTTTGTCCACGCCGCTCGCAACATAAAAAAACCCAGTAAGAATATGTAATTGTGTGAGAGTTTAATTTGATTAGGTTTTCAAGTTTAATGAAAATGAAACACAGATAACCATTCCTAATGATGTCATTCCGAAATCGAAGGTTTATATGGATAAGAAATAAAATGACTTGGGTAACTCTCAGAGGAGTGTAGCGTCTGGCAGGCAATAAAAAAATATAGTTTTTTTACGTTACTGGTCTACGAACGAGCAGACGAGCCGTCTGATGACGATGGTCACCGTCGCCGGTGACTTCAGTAAATGCCAAGGAATCACCAAATTGTCGCCGACCGAAAAGGAAGCAAGGACCCGCATCATCACCGGCATCCCGATACTGATTGAAACAGATATGAAACATTTAACAGTCGATGCTAGAACGAGGGTGGGAGCTCGCCCATCGAGCACGATACCCTACCACCATGCAAGTGTTGTTGTAATGATTATAAATACTCTGTACTTGATTATAATTCCTCACCCCAACCAATTCAATTACACAGATCAGTACATAATAATGTTCCATAAAATAACACACTGAAAACAATATATGTAAAGGTTCTTATAATAATTAAATAATAATTTTAAAATAAATTTATAAAAATTTAAAGTTTAAAGGTTCTATTATGCAGATGAAAAGTCAAAAATTATATCAAGGATAAAAAAATATATTATAAAAACCCCAGCGCCCACAGCATATACATAATACTGGGTGTGAGTCGTAACCCAGTAATATAATGTAAATAGCGTAAATAGATACTTAACACCATGCCCCCGGAGCAGATTTGGCTCCCGCGGCGTGTTATCACAAATCGCCTAACAAACAGATATCTAAGCGTAAACAATATTTTGCTTTGACGGTGATATAATTCCTCGGATATAATCACTTCACTCTACAAAAGCAGTCCAGTAGCGATTTGTAATTCGGCCGCCGCGTACAGAACGACGTAGTATGCCATCTACTGGCCAAATCACAAAACAATAGTTTGCATAAAATCAGTGAATAAAATACAAATTTATAGATAAAACATACGGCCTCCATTTTGGAAATATAAAAGGTCAGTAATAAATAAAAAAAAATCTGGTTTAAGTGATATTTTTTAAGAATTAATAAGTGTTTGGAAAAATATTATTTTCCTAAATATTAAGGTTTAATGAATGATAAAATTATCTAGTAATGCTGAATTATCTGAACCACAAATGTGTTACAAAATTTCTGATGCATTATTTTATTTTGTATCTTAATTCATTATGAAACCATCAAGGACGAAATGTTTACTTTTTTATATTATATATTGTCCTGGACACAATAATTGAGCCATCTTGCACATTTAGGTTTGGGTATATACTAAACTAAATAAATGCAAAATTGCGATCTTTAAGCATGTAAATGATCTAAGTCTAGGTTTTAAAAATTCATATCTTTCGATTACTTTAATTTCTTCCAAAAAGTTGACGACCATCGCTCGTTTTGTGCTTGTCAGGTAATGAGGCTTTCAAGTCAATGAAAAGTAATTTATACATAAAAAAAACTTAAATAGATAGCTCAGTAGCTTAAACGAATCACGTATGCACCTTTTTATTAAATTATGTGCGTATTAGAAATAAATTATCACTTAATGAAACCATCGTGATGGAACTTGGGTTTTGAAAAGTTTCCTGTAATCTGTCAATTTTCCCTCGGGGTGTTTCGAGATCTGTACCATACGACATACCCACCATAGCGACACCCTAGCCGAGCAGTGGTACAAATATGATGAGAGATATTCTATAGATTTCAACATTACCAAATCAAAGAAAAAATTAATAGTTCTATTAGAACATTGACATGGCAGTGTACAAAAACTTTTCAGCTCAGGTATGCGTAACAACCATGAGTCAATCGCAAACGCAAATCGACTGTGGTAACCGGATCAAATGTTTACGACAGCCGCGGGTTTGAGTCGACTGGTATGGTTTGACATGTCGCAGGAATAAGGGTTGCATATAAACTTCAGTTGGCTCTAACTCAACTAATACTGAAGTAGCAAGGCGTGCTTGCAGTCGAATCAAGTGTTGTAGGGCACTGGAGCCGAGTGAATATTCAAATTTTTTTTGTTATTTGCAGCTTTACTTTGCAGCACCATCATTATAACCTATGATGTCCCACTGTTGGGCTCGGCCCTCCTGTCACTGTGAGAGGGGTTAATGCTAGTCAGCCACGCTGGCCAAATGCGGGTTTTATTTATTAAATAAATTTGACTTCTACATATCCTATATATTATAATTTTCATGTACATTTAAAAAATAACCTTCGACGTAGTCAACGTGTAATATCCTAAAAAGCTTGATTCGATTGTCTTCGGATGAATCCATTATGTCTGTAAGCAATACAACACAAGGACACTATGAATGAGTATGTTTGCGTATGTGAAAATATCCAAAATTACGTCTCGGATACATTGATATATTTTTTTGATTCAGCCAATTGATCTGTATTTAATTAGAACAGAAATACTGCAATAAATAGATTTGGTTAATTTTAAAAACCCGTTAATATTATTAAAATAAAATGTGTTCTACAAATTAATTTAATTGACATTGCAATCAAAGCAATTCAAATTGAAATTTTTTAAATGCTCTTATACAATAAATATAAGTAATTTCTTGTTTCTACTACCGTTTCGAAAAGGTGCTTTAACGTTGAGGAGAAGAAACGGCGAAAGAAACTCAACAGCATATCTTTTAAAACAACATATGGCAGTTACAAAATAAGTTTTAACCTGCACGGAATCGATTGCGGCGCTGTAAATTCCAGGCGTTTTTGTCATTAATATATCCATTTTTACCATAATGTCCTTTACCTATAAGCTGTGCTTTAACGCTTCACTTAAAAGTTCCAATAGGTACCTCACGTATGTCAAATTTGCAAACTTATCTTAAAACGAACCCCAAGCCCCATAAAAGAACGCTGAACCTTTTGAATACGACGTAAAGACGTAACCAGTTTATACCTATTTCTTATTTCATGATAGAGATATAGCTGTAAGTAATTTCTCTATTCTGCCATACAGATATTAAATCAATGTCATCTGGTCTATCCCACATTACGATACCATAAAATATAAGATATCAGCCAAGTAAGCCATAAAATATATGGCCTGGATTATGAGAATTGGCAAAATAAACAAGTTTAGTCTCATCGTCCGTAAACTGTCTTATCTTTGTAAAAGAATAAAGAGACCACCACAGTATTGATTTATTTATTTATACATATGTACATCTTACAAGTAACATTACAGGGAGCCTAATTCGTTATTGTAATTATCTTTCATATCACTACAACCATATTGCAATGTACAGGTTTGATCCAGTTTATATTTGAAATTGAATGTTAATATAATTACATTCATCTATTTAAACTGATTAATTAAATTAATTGATATATAATCATTATTATAATAATTATAAAAATAGTCATAAATAATATAAAATATAATTATATAAATCAGCAATTAGTCAAATTAAATAAAATAACAGTTTATCTGCGAAAGCCATAATATAGGCGAGCCATTTGAATTTATTATTCAAGCGTCACTTAAGAAAACTGTGCCTTGTACCTTAGTTAATGTTTGATTGTTTCATTTGAAAATTTTCCCTATTTTCTGGACATTTCCAAGTACAAATTTTTCACCCTGCGTGTTTTAGGATTTCAAATGAAATTGTTTATTGTAAACCAATGTGATGCCTGACCTAAAATAGAGCCCTGCGGTATGCTCATCACTATTGACAATCTCGATGATTTAGCATCATTTATTCTAACACATTGAATCCTATCATTCATATCACCACTACGACTTTCCTCACTAATGACGTAATGAAGCTAATGGTAATTTTAATTTGATTATTTAAATTAAATCTTTTCCTTATTATGTGTTGATTCGACAGAACAGAACAGAACGCAAACCGATGTAAAAAAAAATGAATATTTCTTGACGCGTTCAAGGAAAGATAAACCCCTCTTGAATTGTTTTTTACCTTAATAATTTATATACACTATTTCTACATTTAAAATACCTGCAGTGGTTCGGTCACTAAATTTTAATAATTTATCATATTCAGAATTTATCGTATTGAACAGTAATTTATATAGACTCTGTTCCAAGGGTACAGGTCCATAGATTCTGTCTAAACTCCAGCTTAAGCGTGTATCTTTAGTTATAGGCCTATATTTAATTAACTACTTATTTATATAAAAATCTGTACCTGAGATATGCTGTCTACAATAGTCAGACCTTATTCTGTTAATTATTTCCTTATTTAAAATTTCACAATTTAAAAAGTGATCTTGAAAGACAATCCTTTAGGTAGGTGTGCATCCCGTTTGACCCTAGCTTAGCCAATAACGTTAAAAAGGCGCATACGGTACTTAGTTATATAGTTAGTTACTTAAAATATCGTATTTAACATATTGAATTTTATTCCCAGCAAAAAATGTACAGCGACCGAGCCTTAATAAGAAACGACCGAAAAACAACATCGTACAAAACGAACTCTGTCTATTTACAAGCACTGGACAGTATTTTTTGTGAAGAGAATAAATTTAGAACACATTAAATAACAACATTATTGCATTTTTATTATTAGTTATATAATTTTTACGAGCGACAATTTTTTAAGAAAATAACATACTAATATATTCTATACAGGTAACAGTTTTATGTTTTTTTTTTTGTAAAAAAAATGTTTTTGTAAAACATTTACATAATATAAACTATGTAATTAAATTTTATACAATGTCATATAGCGCCTTCTCCCAAAACTTTGAGGTACATAGTCCATTGGTAATTCCAGTACCACAAAAAATTCCGAGATGGCGCTATATGACATTGTATGCACAAGAGCAGATAGAAGCAGGCTTTAATAAATGGGTATAAAAAATACATTGTAAAATCTAGTTTTATCAAGAAACAATTATATACGAAACTTAACTATTTAGGTAAAGATAAGAAGCAAAACCAAATCTAAATAAATAATTTGAACCAAATCGTTGGAGCGGTTTGTGATACGCGAAATATATATGACAAATATAATAATATTATATTATGTAAAATATTTAAATCTGTATGTTTTTACGTACTCTATTTAAGTAAGACGTTATGATGAGTTAGCGAAGAATTGTTTTTTCTGAATTTAATATAATATTACAAATGTTACTCTTTACAAAGTCTTAATTACATATGTACATTATATCGTAATCCCTGTTTTAGATGTTATGTATCCTTTTGATCTCCGTTAGGTAAAAGTTCTTCAGGTGCCTTGACAACAAAGCGAACGTATCTGGACCGACTACTTAGACTGATGTTAATTACTTGCCATGCAAGCAAGTATGTATATATTATATGTACCTATCTATCATTACATTTCAATTCCAACTGGATAAAAAAAACCATCATCAGACCCTAGAAAAATTACAAATTAAAATAAATTAAGGAAAACTAAACTCAAAAGGCTGTATTGTATTACTGTCCCATCCCGTTGACCCAGCTGTCTCGACACCGTCATCAAATCCAAATAATCAAAAATAATAGTACCCTGCGAGACAAATGAAGTAACTTCAAGCACGGTGGAGTTAAACCATAAACATAATATACTAACGTAATAGACGAACGCTCATCTCATCATCGCGTCACCAAAACCTAAATGTGCATGTGTGTGAAAATGGCAACTCTACTGTAAACTTAACCTTATTGGACAAGATTCTTTATATTAACATGTCTTTTTTATTTGTAAACTGATTAAAATAAACAAAACGTGATTAAAAGGTGCTAAAGAAAACAACAATAATAATAATAATACTTATTGGTTTTAATAAATTCTTTGATGTAAATCGATATAACTTATTGCCCTCGGAAATGAACTAACCAACAAATTTTGTAGGTATAGATTCTTCATTAACAAGATGTCAGTGGTTTCGTAGAACGAAATAGTTGTCCTTAAAATGTCTACAGTAAACTTTGTGAGGAACCGTACCTATCTGGTTCCATATTCGAATCTATTTTTCTTTTTGAACTGCATTTACAGGAAACCTTGACGGAGTAAAATTAGTCAATAAATATGATATCACATTCGCTGGATATTGTCATATTATAATAATAGCAAATATAAAATTCGCCACATTTTATCAATCTAAGGAGCTAATACTATTCAAAAGCCAGGTGCACCTTTATAACAGTCTAATCTATTTTCTGTCCAATGTGTTTATAAGCTGTAACGGATACTAAAACGGCAAAGTATGAACAAATCAAGGTAAAACAAAAAAATATGTATTTATATCTATTTAAAAATTATCCACTTATCGGTTGATTTTGTGCAAGTCCTTTACGAAACGATATCATTTTGACATACACAATATTTTTTTATCTTACGCATAATTATGAAAATTAGGTTATTATTCAGAAAATGGAGCATTTACTGCATGTTATTAATCTTAATTTATATAATTTTAAGATCAACTTTTATGGTGAAAATGGTATTGCACTATCGGTACTTACCTGCGGAATGTCTCTTTGTTTGTGTTATTGTTATAATTGACTGTGCAGTCTCACAGAGAACACGACATACTCGTGTTTACTTTTGTTTGTCCAATAAAATAGAGTAAGATTGAAAAAAAATGAATAAAATACCAGAAGTATTTTTTGACAGGAGACTAATGGACAGTAAATAGTTCGAAACAGTCCTACGACCAATTCTCTTGCGTCTCTTTCTCGCAAGTAGGTTTTTCCGTAAAGCTTGAAATGTCATTCGCACACTGTGTTCCTCTATTACGTTAGTATATTAACTTTATGATTTACAACGAGTAGGTTATTCCGTTTCTATATATTGTATTTCACTCAACTTACATACGTGTACCTTTCTGGTGAACCGCGCGCCAGCTGATGGTTGAAAAATAAATTACAAACATTTAACCGAAAGACACACTCAAATTGTAAATTAAATGAAAATTTGTAAAAGAGGTGATATTAATATAGGTGAATGAACATTTTACAAATATTTTTTTTTTCCAGAACAATAAAATGGCCGCCAACGGTAACTTAGAAAAAACGACCAAAGATACATCTGCAGCTACTCTAGATGAAGCTATGATGCTTACTGGTAAGAATTATAATTATTTTATTTACACAAATGTTAATACTAACGATCGTATATTCTATTTTTTCTGATTTTGTTCGACTAAATATTAGTTGGTTACCTTTGTTATGTTGTTGTATTTGTATTTGTTGTTGTTTAGTTAGTTTGGTACCTTCACCGCACACATAATTCGAGATGGAAAAAAGTGTCTGTAATTGGGATTATTTTAGTTAATGTACAATCTGTTGTGGCACGTTATTTTAACCAAGATATTGGGATAGCTAAGTACACTAATACTGTAATGTACATTAATACTATCAAGAGAGGGTGCGAATTTAGTGAGTTGTTATGTATGCGAAGAGTAATCGCTGGCACCACGCCACATATTAAAAAAAATATTTTACCATTAAAAAGGCACAAACTTCTGGATGCACCTAGGCTCCATATCGTGTATAAATTTGCATAGATAATTGTCCAATCTGAACTAAGTTAAAGCGGTCTTTCGTGAGTACAAAATTATCAAAACATATTGTTACTGTTATCATGTATCTAATTGGGGAAAAATTGTTAGCCTACGACTAAATGCGGCAGTCTAATGGATTCTCACACAACGCATATATAATATAATTTAGTAAACCTATCTTATCTAAGGGACAAGGGCCGTGACCGTATTCCTACTCGTAGCAGTAAGCAAGCCGTATACATTCGTCGTAAATTATTGTATCATTACGTTATGGTGTTTAACAGGGCTAGCACTCACCGAAACTTTTATATGTATCTTTAAGACGCTCGTTAGCGACCTGTGCAAGTTCGCCGATTGTTATCGTAAAAATACAGTTAAGAAACCCTTTAGAACAAATATCGTCCAGACTACATATACCTAATATATATATATATATATATATGTCGGAGATGGTCATTAGTATTGGCGTGAAACGAAACACAGCACGATATCCGAGTGATGGCAGCACCGCCGCGATGATGTCGATACTCGGCTAACATCGTGCTACAACAGAGATTAACAAGATTGTGTTGAAGTAGTGTTTTGACTTTTTTGTTAATGAACGGTTGTTTTAACTCCTCACATGTGAGATCCTCACATGTGAGCCAGGAAGGCCGAGTGTGTTTTTTTTTGTGTTTCCGAAATGTCAACCGAGGATGAATGATAGTTCAGAATAGCCGTGTTGGAGTCGAGTAGTCGGCAGGTTCGTGTAAGTTCGGATGTAATCGACGCAGGCGCGCAATAGCTGGACATGCACAGTGATACTTGGGAATGCAGAGCGAGTTGAACGCTGGCGCCGCATAATACGGTCAATCAACACTACGGTGAGATCTAACCTCAACGCCCCACACGTGGCGAGCTGCGAAGAAGAACGAAGACAATCCAACGATGAGCGAGTGATGCCAGCGACAAAAAATGGTGGAGCTTCCTGGCTACGGAGTGGATTGCGGTCGTCGCTGTTTTATCGCATATCGCGGGACACGAGCCTCGAGCTGAACGTCGAGTCGGCTTGTGCACGGTCGAGCCACCTTCAGGACCATTCAGACGTAACGGTCAGTCGATAAGTCACCGATGAAAGATCCACCAGCTTTGCTAAGTATGAAATTCGATACAATAAGTTTAGTCTACTTATTCCTCGTATTAATATTGTAAATATTATTCTTTTTTAGAAAACTATCAGAGTATATTTTGACGTAGATAAATTTACATTATTACATTATCTAAAATGTATTGTGATTCATTAGTTAATATGCTGATTTTGTTTAAAGAGATCTCCAAGCGAGTCCTTAACCCTTAGGTTGTAAATAATGCATACCTACTGCTCTTTTTTGTAATAAAAAAATCGACGCAATATCAGCAGCTGAGCCCCACAACAACAGACCATAAGACATCACATTGTAGTTAAAATTAACGAATCTTTTTGTTTCTACGTCAGATAAGAGCCTCACTTTCTTAACAGCGTAAGCAGCGGAGTTAGGTAGACTGACTAGGTTTAAATATGAGGACTCCATTGTAATCGCGAATAATGCCAAGAAATGTCGTTGAATTTACTAGCTGAAGCACTTCCTTATTTGTAACTATATGAGTTGGCACTTTTTTACATTTCGTGACGTTAATTTATTACATTTCGTTTTTTTTGGCGTTTAACATTAGGCTATTAGATGTAAACCATTGTAACATTTGCAAACAGTATTATTTACATCGTCAAAACATTGTCCTTCTATTCTAAACCTTCTATTCTAACTGACGTTTTGTTATGAGCAAACAATACAGTTTTAAAGAAGTTCTTAGTGAAATAAGGAATATCATTGATATAATGTATTAAAAATAGTAACGGTCCTACTATTGATCATTTGGGCACTCCGATGGTGATGTGCGCTCCTGGAAATTCTATTCTATCGATAACTAATTTTTAAATAAGCTCATAAAGATAGAATTTTATTAGGTCAACTGATTGTGTTGTAACAATAAGTTTATTAGAAGTAATTACTAATCAGGAAACTACGATCAAAAAAACTACACCAGCGGATTCAAATATCGATTGCAAAGAACAATGTTAAAATGACCTAGAGGAATGTGATTGTACGTTACGCTGTTAGTTCATTAACCAATACCCTGATAAACAAGCAAAATATACAGATGAATCCATTTACATTGTATTGTATATAACTGCTTGATTTTCCTGAAGATTGCGCTTAAAGATATTTATCACAAAATAATGACTCGTGTAGAACCACCACTGGAAATGACACAAGAAGAACACATCGTAAAATATTGCGTATATAACGATAATTTATATAAAAAATACTCTTCGAAATTAACCTCAATTATTATTATCATTCGATGTTTGCGTGACGTTAATTTTTCGATTGTCGTTTTAGTTGATGTTCTTGATGTTCGTTTGTTAATAATATAATATATAAGTGAGTCAATTAGAGAAAAATTTAAAGAAATAGGTGTACTCACCGTAGCCAGTCAGTATATATATAGTAATTTAATATTTATGAAAAAAAAAATTAAATACGTATAAGCAGAAAATTGATACACACACAATCATCAAACAAGAAATAGGCATAATTTGGTTACATCTGTATTTCGTCTTCAAAAGGTTCAGCGTTCCTTTTTGAGGCTTGGGAGTTCGTTTTTACAATAAGATCCCTAAGTCGCTACGCGAGTTGCCCGTTGGAAGTTTTAAGCGTCGCATTAAAACATAACTTGTAGACAAGGGATATTATAGTATAGATGAGTACATGAATGACAAGGTTGCCTGGACAAAATTAGTGTCGAAACAAGTTCCGCACAGGTTTAAACTTTTGTAATTACCATATGTTGTTTAAAAGATGTGCTGAGGAGTTTCTTTCGCCGTTTGAATTTGAACAATTAATCTTACCATATCATTTATCATTGGTTATGTTTATTAGGATGGATCACGTCCTACAATACTTGATTATAACACATTATTCTTCACATTATCATAATCTCCATGTGTACTCGGCACTGAGTTTCATCTATGAGATTACAGAATGCTGTTAAATATTTTATGAAATGGGGTTAAGAACAACATAAATTAACGTACGTAACGTACAACAATTCTCTTTACTTTTCGGTATGTGTAAAACAAAAACTAATTCATATTAAATTTCTGGTTCATCAGCCATTTTGTAGTGTCACTGACCATTTTTTGTTATTAATTATATATAAACCAGGGCCTTACTTATTTTCTATAATAGCTTTGATAGTCGTCTAGAGCACTTTAAAACTAATTCCGATACAGTTTTTAAATTGCGTTTATCCGCCAATCATTTTTGTCTTGCGTGAGATGCAGTGAAACGGAGCCTATGATGTTGTATCTGTTCCATACAAACCATAGGAACCAATGTCGTAACACGTATCAAATGAATAGCTGAGCGTAATTAACCCGAGCATATTTCGATAGAGTGTCAACCCTATAGCTTGTACGTAATGTGTAATCAATTGCTTGTAACGAGGACACGATGGCACCTCGCTAAACACTTGGGATGGAAATCATGATCCATTGTTTACGACATGTAAGTATAGCGTGGTATTTGATAATATTTAAAATCTATCGTCATTGGATTATTTACTTTCTTGCTCGAAACTTCTTGATGTAGTTGGACTACTCCGTGAAATAACTACACAATTATTATATACTCAGATACTTCCGAACACACTCTAGTTCAAGACAAGGCTTACATACATCGTATAGAAAAAAAAAATGTCAATTTTTAGTTCATAAAATAAGTTAATGCTCGACAACAATCCCATTTGATGGTAAGTGGTGATGAAGTCTGAGACATTGAACGCACTAACTTATAAAAGCCTAACTATTTCCCCTTCTCTTAAAGACTCCCACATTCCACGAGCAAGTTATTCCAATCCTGAGCAGTTCGCACAACGAATGACGACACAAAATATATGGAATCGCATTAAATTAGTTAATTCAATTAATTATGCAACTCCACGAAGCATTTCATCAATATATTTTTTCTGTAGATGAGATTCGACTGCACCAGAGATGAAGATACAGAATAGTACAGATGATTGAATGTTTGAACGAAATTAAAATTAAACTTAGAATAAAGTAGACCGCGTTGTGTGTGCTTTTTGTGTGTCTGCAGTTGTCTGTTCATTGTACTCGTTTATCTTAGAGATATATATATAATAGATAGATACGTATATATATATATATATATATATTTTGATATTACCTGCTGAAAAGTGATAATATAATATGCAGACGTACCAGTAAGACCAGTAATACCAGTAGACGTACAAGTATTTTTATTTCCCAAACATTTTGTATTATCGTTTAGGACATGCATTTTGTTTTAAAATTCATTTATACATATCGCACCCCTAGAATGAAAGGGACTTAACTCAAAATTGCAATTTATGGGAAATGACGAAGAAAGTTTTAAAAAATGTATGGTCTTGAGTAAATTTAAGAAGACTGATGTATGAGGTTTTCCCTTTTTCCCTTTCTCACTCATAATTGAGGCTCTTTTTTACCATGGGGTTTTAGAGTAGGCTTTTTTAAGTAAATTTATAGTAAAATCTGGAATTTCAGGAATTTTGAGTTAAGTCACTTTCATTCTAAAGGTGCGATATATCGAGTTTAAGCACGCAGTTAAATACTGGCTTGATTCTGAATCAAGTACAATCTCAAATAGTACATGTCCAATGGAAGTAATCATACCAGTTGCGTCCAGGTAAACATTCCAATGGAGTACCGTTTGTATCGAGTTAAAGTTAAGAGAAAAAGTTATTACCTATACCAGACCAAGCTCATGGAAAAAATTCACCGAAAAAAATATGGATAAAATACTGTCCAGTTATAATTTAATAATTTATGAGGAACACCATGAGTGATTCAATTTTAACGAACTAAATTGAATAATCGTGCCTCATCAAAAAAGCATTTACTTCGAAAACATTTTCTAGCAACTGTGAAATGTCGCTTAATAGAGAACTATTATTTTATTTATGTGTATGGATAAAGGTCCTTCTAAGATATCCATATACCACTGGTATATTTGAGAGTTGAGGAAAAAAGTTTTTTCCTCTGACGACTGACACGGAAGGAACCGTATATATTAGGTGAATAAAAAAGTTTTGAAGAGATCTTTTATATCGTTGTACACGTTTAACGCAATGGACACCTGAATTTTATACTTGTAAATTCGCACGAAAATAAACGATCACTGTTTTGAGTTGACGAAAAATAATAAAAAAATGAAAGATGCACATTATCACAGGGTTTTTTTAAACATGTCATTCTCAGATGCTTGTGTGAGCGTGTGAATCGAGCACGAACTCCGGTAGTTTCTTAAGTTTTTATGGATTATGTTACTGAAAGAGTAACCTTGACCAAACGGTGGTTATTTAATTGAATAGCCCAACGGTTTGTATTCGAAGATAATTTTCGTTCATAGCAGGGACAGATGTCGGTGGCATATGTAATATAGCATTTACTGTACTTTGACACTGAAGAAAGTTACTGAAGAATGTGTCTTAGGGCACAATCTTGTAAAGTTGGTTACGAGACAGGTACTTGCAATTAATGAAATAATTTTCCATTGGTTCAAATACATTGTATATTTCGATAACTGTTGATTTGTCGACGTTATTTAGCTCGGATGCCCTCAGATCTAGTGCAATATGAATCAGTATTTCTTTGTGTCATGTTTGTAGCTCAAAGATTGATAATTATGATGTAATAAAGTTATAATTTGATTTATTTCAGATTATTGCGGTCTAAGTTCAAAATATGTGTTATTATTGTACTTATTATTATTATGAAAGAAAACTTGTTATTCACGACCTGAGGTCGGATATTCAGATCCAGGTACCGGCTTATGTCTAGTATTCTGGTTCCAGTGTGGTGAAGTGATGTGATGAGTTTGAATGGATGATGCGTTTTGTGTAGATGTCAGTATGGGTGTAATATCTGATGCATTTTGAAATGTGATTGAGGTTGGGTTTAGGAAGCTATTATTATTATTATTCAATACGAAGTCAGTAGTGACTTGCAGTAATTTGTATGGGAGCAGTATAGGTATTTTTCTTAAATAAATTTACAGTTCACACTCCCGCGCTAGGACTCTGTGTCTTGCGAGTTGCATGGACTTACACAAACTATGATTTCACACACACTCATGACCCGACACCAAACTATCTGTGTGATATTTATCTACCCCGCCGGAGACGAGAGCGTGTTCCCTCGCGCGGCAGGCACGGACACGACGAAAGAAGTTCCTAAATCGTCGTTCGAAATCTATCGGACGTTTAGATACAATTTGTGGACATAAAAATGCTCCGACGCTTATATACAAAAAGATCAAAACAATCAAATCTTACAAAGGTTACAATTATTATGCAGCCAATAGACAATATGTAGATACACAGTAATCCACAGAGAATATAATCATTGTTAGCTTAGGAAATAAGATATGCATCTCCATTAATGTATAATTATTATGATTGGGAAAATCCCATGTGCTTGCTTACAAAACAGATTCTATCTTCGTCGCGTCATGTGTGCAATGGCTTCAGTTGTTTGTGCACCTAGCAATAATATTTACATAGTTTATTTTCATTGCTCACTCATATGTAATGCAATTTTATTAGTGGGAAAAATATTTTTCCAATGCAAACCATCATAATGGTTACGTAACACCGTGATCGTGATATCACGTGATCGTGAGGTGATATCAGACCGTGATAGTCTGCAAGTGAATGAGGTTGAAAACAGAAACCTACAATGTTTCCTGTTATCTTTAGTTTCCTGTTAGTTAGTTTCCTGTTATCTTCGTAGCGTCCCCACTGCTGTCTGTCAAGCATTCTTGTGTACGCCTACTATTGTCGAGCCAAACCGCAACAATCCGCAAACAATGTATGATGGTATATACTTCTATACATGCACAGAACCTCCCTCCCTCTCACAAAGGAAAACATGCATTTGTCTGCTCATTTGTTAGTTCCTAATATCGTGGTGCGAGTTTATTAGGGTTCATATAAATATTAGTTGAGAGCAAGAACTTCATCAATGAACTTCACAATTCCAGGGTTCGGTATTTACAACATCCTTCACATGCTGTTGAGCGGCCTGATCCTGATGGGAGTGATAATGCAGAACCTGGCCATGGGGTACGTGCTTCCCTCCGCCCAGTGCGACCTGCAGCTCACTACACAGCAGAAAGGTTGGCTCGCCGCGATACCGTTTTTAGGTAAGTTCTAATCACAATTATTGTTCGACTCATTGGGCACTGTGTCTGCAGGTATAGATCGATAATCTATACCTATATATAGAGGTATAGATAGATGATCTGCAGGTATAGATAGAGAATATAATCAAAAATAATTATGGGAGAAATATTGTCTCTTACGCGCACGCGAAATGAACGCTCACACAAAAAATGCTCATACACCGGACAGGATAGCCTATGTTGCGGGTGGTATGTATGGACATACACAAATAAGACATCCCAAAGTGCCCCGCGACCTAAGAACAACTATATATCAGTTACATAACTACAGGATCGTTATGTTCAGAGGCTTCAGTATATAATAACTTTTCTCTGATGCTAATTATTTCGTATTTACAGTAAATTAATATTTTGAATTCTATTTTATTGAATAATCAACAACAATTTTTTAAAAATAATAATTATCTAGTAAAACCATGTACCTAAGTGTCCGCGCCATTGAAACGTGTACAAATAGTATTCTCGTCTACTTGTATATACTATAGTCTATCCTCGATATGATTCCGTTTGTTCCCGCTAAAACCGAATTCCGAAACAAACGAAACTTTGATCGAGAATTAACTGTCACAGATAATAAAAAAATAAAAAAAGAAACAATTTTATTGTTTTTGTCAGACTAATGTTTACGTAGACACAATGAAAACTTCGAATATATGTAATTTTTTATTAATGTACCTATGTAATTTTGACACTTATGTCTGCATTATCTAGTACTGCAAAGGAAGTCTAAATCAATATTTTCATATGATTTTAATATGTTAAATCGTAATTTTCTAACTTAGTAACATTAGATAAAGGTTCTGAGAACATCTATAAGACTTATCAATTTTTAATTAACACTGTTAAAATATTTATTGAATATTTACCTACGTATAAAATGACTATGTGAATCAAAAGGAGGTGTAAAGACACCTCTTTTGGATGTTTTGGATGATAATTCGGAAAATTTACATTTCTTGACTGACTTTGTGGACACATCAATGAAATTTATTAATATCTTCCATTAATGTAGCAATGAACTGCAATGTATTGTCAGAACCTGAGTTACAGCATGATATGACTTAAGTATGATATAGGTACACACATACAGTACGAGGTCGCTACATTTTAATTATTAGTAATACTAATCGGTACATAAAATATATTTTGATTATTTTTATGTAAGTATGCTCTGTTATCGATATAGAGATCAAAACACATTTTTTTGCAATTTATGTTTGTCTAGGATTATCTTCATCCCGGTTACTGGATCTGTTCCCTTGAAACAGGAAATACGAGTTAATGATTATGGACATTCTCTTAATATGACAGTAGATAAAAAATTGTATTTCATACAACTAAAAAGTCCTAAAGCCCATTCCAATGCGGGTGCTATTTCCAAACGAAAGACGTGGGTTTATTGAACCGAAGCGAGGGCGTGGTAACAGTATATTTCTAATATGCTTACTGTGGCGTTCATGATTACCTTTTTTACTCTGACTGGCGTGAAACGTGAAATTCACAGAAATAACAATACCACATTTGAGTTGTGAAGATAGAGTAGCAACAATGCAGAACGACTTATTGCGCCTTCCATAGAAATTCTGTGTCAAGGACATTAATTCATAAATGTACTTCATTGGTTTATTTTCTATTTCTATGAAAATATAAAACTCACTGATGACTGACAACAATTTGTCCATGAACTTCGTGTTTGACATTCGAGTTTAGTAGACTCTTGACTTAAAAATCATGAATAAACCTTTAGCAAAACTAAATTGCAAATCAAATCAAGTCAAATCGTTTACGAGAGTAAGCTGGACGGTTGTAAACTGTTACCTTTGTAATCTAAAACAACTTACCTTCAAGTCAAGATGCTTTACCTTATAAGGGTATATATATATATATATATATATATACATATATCAAATGATTGTTTTTACTAATTGTTATTCTGCGAATGGTTATTAATTAAACTAAATTAATTAATGGTGATTAAAATTATAGAATCAAAATTAGAATAATTCTGTTACCAGCAATGTATACTTATCACCAGGTATTAGATGCCTAATTGCTCGTTTATCTGTCTATGCGTCAGCCTCAGCTGTCCATCAATCCTGTCAGCCTTAAGTTCGTAATCGGACATAAGCCTTAGCGCCACTCACCGGTTCAGATCTAATCATGTAGCCTGAAACCACCTACAATTTTATTTGTATCCCTGTAAAATATAAAAAAAAATCCTAATAGGATATATTATTTTAATTCCAGCAATAATTCTAATGTCGTACATGTGGGGCTGGCTCGCTGACACCCGAGGGCGACGACCTACCATGCTGATTTCTATGCTGGTGGCGTCCATTTTGTCCACTCTGGCCAGCTTTGCGCCCGATATTATCTCCTTTGCTGTGTTGCAGTTCCTCGCTTCCTTATTGTAAGTATTCGCATTTGAAAATGTAATATTTTGATATCAACTGATACGCAGCTGATGCAATTAAAGGTATAATTTAGACATCCTCATCGTGTACGTACCTTTAAGATCATGCAGGTTGATACAGAGCTAAGGCATCTCGAACAAGATGTACCGACCGTCATTGCCTCTGCCATTGCTCAACAGCGCGCACCACGGAGAATTTGCGTATACACGTGATATCCCAAAAACTATCCATTTTAACCATGAATGAACTATACATTTCAGTTTTAGTTATTTAGTTCTCATAAACGTCATTCATTAACTGTAATCTTACACGAAACTGTGGTCCTATTGTGTTTCACTTTAAGTGACCGCGGACAATACAAGTTAGTGAAATATCTTTCAATATTAGATATATTGAAAATGGAAGTGTCCCAAATAGAAGTAAAATAAAATTATGAAACGTATCTTATAGCGTATCCTGCCCTTCGTCAGTCGTGTACACGTACCTGGGCGAGTTCAACAACAGGCGACACAGAGACAAAATGGTCGCCTTTGGAGCGTCGTTCGTTGGCATCGGTACCGTCGCTTTGGCAGGTTGGTAATTGGTGCAGTTTACGTAGTAATGCTCACCGTTGTTTTGACTTGATACCCATTACACGGAGAACCCGAGGAACTACGAACACGACCCCGTAGCCCAGTTGGTAGTGACCCTGCCTGCCGAGCGAGGGGTCCCGGGTTCGATTCCCGGCCGGGGCAGATATTTATGTGACAGATAAATGTTTATTCTCGGGTCATGGGTGTATGTGATGTGATAATTGTGTATGTCCATGCCACCCGCAACACAGGGAATCCTAGTGCGGGAGTGTGAGTGTGTAAACGTTTATTTATTTAGTTATTTATTGGCTAATAAAGGAGACGCGCTGTACTTAGTGTAATATATCAAAAAAAAAATCAGGAATTACTCAGGAATTCAGGAATAGGGATATGTAAACATTTGTTAACAGTAAGATTAATTAAATTTGTTTCTAAAATAAAAAGCGTCTCCAGAAAACAATCAACAAAGCTAATAACTTTCTTCAGAATTTTTGCAACACTGTATTTTACATTTAGCTCTAGTAGTAGATTTAGAAATAAATGTCCTCTCGCTCCATTAAATAAGTTGGTAGTGTCTCTGTCTGCCGAGTGAAGGTCCGGGTTGGATTACTAGCCACGGCAAACCTGTATGTGATAAATATGTCTTAGGAGTTTATAAGGTCTCATTTGTATATGTCTATGCCATCCATTCTACGAGGAATCTTAGTTCGAAGGTGTGTGTGTAATCGTTTTTAATAGTCCGCAGTATTGTGAATGATGTATCTGTATATTGTTATTCTTACAGCTGTGTCCTGGCTAATCTTGCCCCTCGACTTCGCTATTCCTATCCCGTTCCTAAACATCACGTATCGCTCGTGGCGGCTGCTCATCGTTGCGTGCGCAATGCCATTTGCGATCGGAACTATTTTGCTCCTGTTCGCTCCGGAAAGCCCCAAGTTTCTGAATGCTATTGGTCGACGGGACGCTTGTTTGGATGCCTTGAAGAAAATGTATTCCATTAATAAAAGGATGCCTGTAGATACCTTCCCAGTAAGTATCTTTAAGTTCTATAAATAAACTTGGAATATTAGTAAGTCATACTTTACACAATCACGGTTTTATTGCTGGGCTCGTGTCTCCTCTCCCATTGAGAGGAGTAATGTCAAATGTCAAACAAGCCCGCTCTCTTCGCGAATGATTCAATGTCAAATTATTGTTTTCAGGTAAAAACTTTAGTAGCAGAGCCGCAGTCGGTCAAACTCCAAGAAAGCAAGGGCGCCAGAGCTGTGTTGGAGTCGATGAAGGAGCAAACAACGCCATTATTCCGCATGCCGCTACTTCCCTGGACCTGTTTGAGCTGCTTCGTGCAGTTCGGCATCTTTGCTACGTAAGAATCTTGCTTCCGTCTATAATAGAAAATTCGCGGAAGGAAAATAATCACAGCAATAATGAAGTGGCGAACACGCTATCTGCGTGTTTTTACTGATCTTTCATTTGGATTCACCTCGATCATTGATATTATCGTACCAAGTTTTCCTGTTACTAATAACTGGGCGAAGATATTATTATTAGAATTAGAATGATTATTATGGTGGGTTGTTTACTTGATAATAAGTGCTTAATCGTCTATAATAATAATCATTTAGAATCATGAAGATCATCCATACAAATGTGACCCGGAAGAGCACTTTTTATGAAGAAGGTCATGTCATAGCACTACATGAATGTCTTATAGAAAACATTTAAACTTTAAGACAGAACGGAAGATTTATCAATCTGGGAGTTCACCCACGGCTAAAGGAGCTTTTCGAATGCTGCTGCAGAATAAAGTAGCAAACGTGTATAAGTTCACTGTTCTTCGTACATCTTCTTCAGACATTGTGGTAGCTGCTATTATTTATGATGTTTTCTACAGGACCAACGGCTTTTATATCTGGTTTCCTACGATCCTTAACTCTCTTACGACGCACGTGGGAACTGAGACCAGAATATGCGACGTACTCGACGCGAGTAGACTCCCTGTCGACAATGGAACTGTGGTAGGTAATACCTGTTCGTTCTTGTTCCTTCATTTTTTTAAACAGAATAAATCTCATCGCGACTCTGTAAAAATACAGTTTAAAATTTGTAAAATTACTGCACGGGTTTTCGATTGAGTAAAGCGTGGGAAAATTTAACTGTATATGGTAAGCACGAAAAATTATGCAACGTCAAATAAAAATGACTCGGTAACATTTGTTTCTAGTGCAGTTGTTTTTGGATGTGACGTTGTAAGAGATTAACGTGAATTCCTATTTCAGACGACATTACTTAATCAATCAGAAATACATTATTATAAAGCATTATTTCCTACGTGTTTCCATTTCTTTATCGTCACTCACTCATTTCGATTAGCCTGCCTGGCTAACTCCGCCCTCCTGCTTAAATCAGCTTCCGAATGACTCGTCGTGTTCCAGCTGGGGGATTGAGAGCCAGTTTTCTTTTTTTCTCCTTCTTTCTTCGCCGACAACGCAATAGTTGATACCTTTGGTCTCGCTGATGTCTATCGGCGAGGGTAAACACTTACCATCTAGTCGAGCTAGTCCGCTCGTTTTTCGGCTATTTACATAAAATACAGATATACGAACGTTATATTTATCGTTGTTTTCCTTTATTTATATATAATTCCAGGTTACATGTGACGACTCAATGAGCTCTTCAACTTTCGAGCGCTCGATCTACATTGGTCTGGTGTTCTACTCCATGTACATCATCGTGGGCGTGCTGGTGGACGCTCTCGGCAAGAAACTGATTCTAGTCATCGTCCTCTGCTGCACCGGTGCTTGCGGTGTCGCCGCCAGCTTCGTCTACAGCCAGCAGTTAGCCGTCGTGCTGTTCGCCATCTTCCAAATGTCAGGCGCATGCATCGGGCTCATGAATGCCGTTAGTGTTGAACTGTTTCCAACTAAGTATAGGTGAGTCGAAGCAAAATTCGTAGCCGACATAACATCTATTTTATCAGTGCTAATGAGAAAAAAAAAAAACAGCAAAGACACAGTATACTGCCTTTTCTCCTCTGTTTGACAAATTCAGTTATTGACGAGCGATATGGATTGGAGGCCAGCGTGAAATAAGGAATCAGTCGAAACAAAACATAGGACATACTTCTATTCATATTCCGCAATGGGACTAAGACATATGTAAATTTAATCAATCTAAATCAAAATTAGGTGAGACTAGGTCAATGTTATGTTCAACACGGGAATTATGGTTGTGGGAACGTAACACAACACCTGCTCTTGTTCCTACATCTGGCTAATGTTGTGCCGTCAGATCTACAGTAGGAAGGCTCTATACGTACCAAGCGTTAATGTGGCCAATAAGAATAATTTGGAAATACATTTGATGGCTAACCAGTGACATCACGTGCCTCAAGTTGAATGTCGCTGAACTCCGTACCTCGCTTAATCCCGACTGTACCCGTGTGTGGTTCTCGTCTTTAACCTGTTTCGGTTGGAATATAGAAGGGACAGTAACAGGTGCTTGATTGTCAACGCGTCGCTGATGAAACTGGTGGTCCAGATAAGCGACGGTGACAACTTACCATCATGTGGCTCTCCTTTCTGGTCAAGTCTTCTTCGTCTTTGTATTTAGTTAGGTACATAATTCTTTTTCCTGTGTTTATTTCTCTTTCTTTATCTTAATATTGGTTTCGGTCACTTGTAGGGCGATGGCAGTGTGCCTGTCGATGATGACGGGCCGTCTGGGCTCAATGGTGGGCTCCAACGTGATCGGGATCCTCCTCGATACCAACTGCGGAGTCAGTTTCTATCTCTTCGGAGGCGTTATAATCGGTAATTTCTTTTTATTTTGATGTGGTTCTACCATTTCTATAGTCTACAGTTATATACACACCTAATGCCGGGGTTTGAGTTTTTACTTAGCGTGGACTAACTCACTTGCAACGAAAGTTTGCGTTTATCAAACCTCAAAAATGGTAAAGTTATTTTGGGCAATTTAAAGGCAATTTCAAGCAGCGAGTCCTAAAGTGTCATTTAAAGACCAGTTCACGTGTCACCCTTGTGTTCCGATGAAAGTGACCCAGCCAAATGGACGACAAGTCCTACGCTCGGTCCCCAGCAGATATAATGTCACATGTTAAGATGTGGAAGGTTTGTTGATTTTGTTGTTCGTGACATTTCAATTGTGTTTATATGGATAGCACGCATCCACAACACAGGGAACAGTGGTGTGTGTCAGCGTTTTTAAGTTTAATTTCACACTCTTATTAACTATAAACCCTCTAACGAATTAATTCATCGTGTAGTTTCTAATCGAGTTATTTTGATTCCAGGTTGTGGGTGTTTATGTTTGACACTTCCCGGAAATGACAAGAATTCGTCCAAGAAGCCGCCCATGGAGCCGAAGCAAAATGAAACGCACGAACCGGTATGAACCGGCTCGAGGTGGACTGAACCGGTTATTACTTAGGTATCCAGTTCTATGTGGCCGGGCAAGAGAAGGATGATGAAATGATGTTTTATATTTTTTTTTACAATTAGTAATAAACGGGACAGGCAGAAATTGTAAATATTATATAAATAAATCTCGAATACATACAGCATATTTGGATGTTTTTAAAATTGAAAAAATTTACAGATTAGCTACATTTAATTTTGTTGATGGAGGTCATAACTTAATTTAAGATTATACGGTATAACTTATCCTAATTTATTTGGTCAATATGACTGTTATAGTATTATATTATATTTATAACTAAATCAAATTTGTATAATTGTAATTGGTGGAAACATTAGTGATTATTTATATTAAATAATTAACTGAAGAGGCAGGTCCTATACGTTCCTATAAAACACTTGTTAGGTAAATATTATACTTTGTTGTTGGATGTAGTGTTGTTGTGTGTTGTGTATTGATTGGATGTACGTTATCCAAATTGGATTTGAATGATCCGTGATATGTACGTGGCGTGCGGAGTTGAGTGGCGGTCTGTTAATTTAAAATAAAATTTTGTGGCATACGTTTTGTTTTTTATTAACATATAAAAATTCAGACGTTCTTCAAAGTATATCTTTTTTTTTAAAGAATTTTACAGGTTGTAAAATGTATTCATTGTAACTAAAAAATAAATAAATAAATAAACATATATATATATATATAATGATTATACAATGATGCCATCAGAATCAGAATTTTCTTGTCCCAAAACGCGTCACCAGTGCCCTTGGATGTCTAGGCTCGAGGTTCCTGGAGACAGATGACGTTGACCTTTTACGTTCTCGTAGCTCGTCTGTCCGCTACCAGTACCGTAAAAATCATAGGTTTAATAACCGTACACAGAGTACATTGTTATTTACACAAAGAACAATAGTGTAATAAATACCATAATGCAATAGAATAGTCCGGAAGAGAGTAGGTTACAGAACAGAAAAAGAATATTAGCGGTGCAAGCAAGCCGGTTGAAAAAGACATATAGCAAAGGGTCTTCCACCGTCAGCATCCTGTTGGGCGTACGTGATGAGGAGAATACGAGCCTGAAATGTCATCCTCTTTAGCAGGACATATACTCGGGATAATGAGAGTCTCTCGTTGGAAAAAGCGGAACCTCGCTGATTAGTAGGGGAAAAATTCCCTTGCAATACAGAACAATATATACAAATGTACTCTGTGCAATACACTAATAATAAGTAAGACAAGCTAGGGTCGCGGACAATCGTCCGTCAGATGGGCGAGGAGTATCCTGGTTCTTAGAGCTCCCGCGGAAGCGGTAACCACTCCGGGGTCGAACGTGTAGGGGTGTGATCCCTCCCAAAGATTCATGTGGCCCGTTGTCAGCACAGTCAAACATGTTCGACGCCAACCTGACCACATGCTCCGATGTAACCACGACATAGTTACAATGTTGTGCCATCGAGGATAATAAATTAAGAACAAATTAAAGTTTATAATCGTGATAATTGCGATCCGATAGAGACTTTGATTTTATTACTATGAAAGAATTATAATTGTATAAATTTCCTTAATTACTTTTATGCATTATTCAGTATTCATCTTTATTAATATTCTAAATAGAGATTGTGAATTGTGTGTGTATTTGAGTTTGAATGTTTGTATCTGGAACCGCGGCATCTATTTGAAATAATATTTTAGCATTTCAAATATGCATTCTTCCGGATAGACACAGGCTATACTTTGCATTTATATAATACGAGTATGTATAATAATTAATTGCTTGACTGAAATATATTTAAAACAGAAAACAAAAATCAAACCGTCGCCTTCGGTCATTTCCTTTTGATTTTCTTATGTGAATGAGAAGATGAAACTGATTAAATATTCTAACTTATTACAATATTTTTGATTATTCATTTATTACGTAAAACATAGTTTAATAGCTCAAGAACACCGACGCCCATCAATCAATCAATAATTTTTGTCCTTAATGCAGAATGAAATCATTTCTATATTTACGTAGTGCTGTTAAAAACCTCAATAAATTTGAATGCGGTTTTTCCGTTGTAGATTCCTAGTGAAAATCTAGAAGATTCAGTATCATTTATATGATATTAAGATACTAAAGTACTGAGCAATATGACTCCTATTATTATTATTGAGCAACAACTCATGAAATTGTTTTATATAATATAATTCTTTATAATTTCACTAGATAGCGTTGTACAGATGAATGCAGTTTCTGAAACGAATTAATAGCACATTTCCATAACCTGTTATAATATCAATTTTATAATAATTGTTATTAAATATCGTTCATTTTATATAGTTGATAGTATCAGGCGTTACTTTGCGGAAATTCATTGTATTAAATTAGTATTAATTTACTTTGCATCAATCCGCAAACACAATGTATGATGGTATATATTTCATTCATCATTCATTTTGTTTTTTTCACGTGTTTCATTTCTCTCAAGAATATGAATATAAAATAAAAAATAGTCGTTTACGCTTTAGTGCACCACAATGACTACGTGGATGTTTGCCGATTGGTTGACATCTTTTGAGAACAATAAAAATTACAATTGTAGGAGCACGATTCTTAGTTCGCCAGGTGAGGTTCAATATATTGTGGTTACCACTTGTTAATGTCTTTCCCGGCATGTTATCTATCATCATAGTGCTATATAGGACATTGTTAAAGTGTTTCTAATGTACACAATATAGCTGTGTGTCAAAACATACAAAGAAATACAAAAAGTTCCTTTGCGCAGAACAGATGCGCAGTAAACAAACTTCACTTTCGAACAGTTTTTACTGAAAATAACCTAAAGGTGCTGAACGGTGCTGAACGTTGATGAAAATTTGCTTAACAACGTGGAAATGCTTGGCTCGCCGCCCTAAGACCCGGAAACAGAAGGTTTTCGTTTCCGTAGAAACCTGGAAGAGGGCAGAAAATGTCTAACTTGTGGGCGGCAGTACTAGGAGTACAAAAGTAATAGGAGATTATCCAGTTCGCATACAACGACACGCTTGCGCGAATCTATCGATTTCCTTACACCCTTCGTTTTTCCCCCACTTGTCGCTTGAGCCACAAAGATTAGATATGGCATCAAAAGTCATTATTACTAAGATGAGTAATTCAGTTTGTATTGGCATTTGGTATTCAAATGGGTATAACAATTACATAATAACACAAGCTAGTAATAATTCTGTCCTATACATAATATATGCTGGATCAGATTTGCAGAATTCTGGCTCGAACTTCCCAGCAATTCAAACTTCGATCAGAACAATCTGTTTGCGAATAATTTTTTGTTCATTGATATACGATTTTGATACCCGAAAGAAATTAAAGGTACTAAAATTAAGCCAAAGCAATAATTTACCAGTTAAAAAATATGAATAAAATGTATCGACATATTGTTTAGGAGTTCCGTGGCCTCGGACATCTGTGGAATGCAGCATATATCTTTGCATTCCTAGTCCCCTGGTAGAAGGGATGTCAGGGAAAGTTGCCTGAAAATAGTGTCAAGGGCTTTCCAAGCGTATTCCGTAAACACTGAAAAACATGAGTATGAATGAATGACTTTTCAATAAAGTTGCGTTATTCATAGTCTGATAAAATATTTTCTACTTTACAACGCTGTTGTTATACGTAAACGAAGAAATATATTGGTTCCAATGATAAATATGCTATTAAAATTAAAACTATTTAATAAGTTTCGTAATTAAGCTATTATTTATTATATCCATCAATTTATTCTATGTTCTTTTAATGTACAGTAATTACTTTAGTAAGTTTTATTACCAAAAATCTCAGGTTTAAATAATTCATTAATTATTATTACTTATTTTTTTTATTAGTGCTGGATTCACTATGGTCCGCCATTTTAATCAAAATTACCAGGAACTCAGAACATCGGAGAAGCTTGAACACGTGAAAATTCCTAATCCCTTAGGGAAACTTTAGTGGACAGAACAAGACGCAGCGGTATATTGTGTCCTCTTTTTGCTTATGTTAAATTCCATTATAGGAAAAGAGACATAAAGTATTATTCTCTCTATCTTTTCGGGGTAGCGAAAACAGAAGGCGGGAAATTAGAATGAGGGTTTTCATTCCGCGTACATCGTATTCTATAATTATGTAGGTACATGAATCAACCAAAGATAACTTCGTGTAAAAATTAAACAGACTTATAGATGGGATATATATAAGTTATCTTTTTCTAAGTTGTACCAAAAAAAACCTATTCTATTTATAATATATACATGTAATACAATTATAACTAATCACTTTCAGTACATGAAGGATCTCTATTTCTTTTTCTTTTTCTTGACCAGTTTTCTTGACTTTATCAATTTATTAGATGTCGGAAAGTCCACGGTCCTTGCGTTTCACTGGTATAATCATTAAACATACATTTTTCAACAATTCTCTGAAACTGAAAGTCCTGCTGTAATGTACAGGATAATTAAAACAATAACAAAAATTATCTGTAAAACTCTATAAATGTATACTGCGAATAATTACTGGAAAAGAAATAGTTAAACCTTTACTTCATGTTTACATTTACATTTATCGCACATACCATCCGTTCAATTGAAAATACTTTTTTAAAACAACAAATAATATGGTGTTATTCAATAACCGAACAAAGTCTGAATAGGATTCAAAAGTAGAGTTAGTCTTAATACGCATTTTTATTACAAATAAAAATAGTTAAATAAAATAAAATCAAACACAGGATAGGAAGGTGAAGCATGCATTTTTTGGTATTAATTTAGCATTTAGCGACAAAATAATAATAGATAATCGCTGTATTCCACGATGACATTCCATGGTTCTTCAATTTTGTTGTCAAGAAATATGAGGTTATCAACCTCAATTTCAATCTTAGTACGATAATAAATATTAAAAATAAGTTAATTAATTAAAATAAATCTATGAAACTAGGTCGTTGTGGTGCAATATCTAAAACGTTGGTAGCATTCCCTCGTTGTATAGTAATACTAAATCATTAAAATTTCAAATAATTAATTTAAAAAAAAAGTTTTATTTTTAAATGGAATCTTATTCACGGAATGCAACACAATAAAACGGGATGGGCTGGTCATGTCCGTAGATTACTTGAACACTGAATTCCCTACACGTGTCCCATGGATAGTGCAAAACGAAAAAAGTGGGAGGCCATAACATCGGCATAAAATAGGATAAATTGTACTTGGAAGGCAAAAAGCTAACATAGGTCTAAAAATAAAAAATCCCACCGAAACGAACAAAAGAAACCGCAACTGTGGAAAACGGTTCATTCGTTATCTGTATGATCTAGAAAAACTGTTATTATACACAGGTTAATGATATCAAATATTAAAAAAAAAACATTTAGCGGCGTCCTTGTTTTTAATTGCGTAGCCCTGACTCTATTCTCATTCGTAGCTCTTTATTTGGCCAGCTGCTAATGCTATGCCCTGGGTTCGGTGTTAAATCGTTCGTAATTGACGCCCAATCGCCAGTCGCAAAATTTTTGTTTTGCTCATATATAGTGTGTGTTATAAAAGATGTATAAATTCAGCAGACATACAAACTTTGCAATCGACATTTGAAGAAATTTAAAAACGAATATTTTACCGTAATATTTTCATGCAATAGTGAATAAAAAAAATTTTGAGTATAAAAAAAAATATAAACCAATATCTCGCACCCCGGAGGATTACCAGTAGCGGACTTCTATAAGCAGGTAGACAAAACTATTCGTGCGTGTGTTAAGTGAAAATGAAACCGATTGAATGAATACATAACGCAGACGTATTTCTTTCATTCACAAGATTTTTACTTGTAAAAGCAAACCTCTCACCACAAACTAATCTGTGCAAACAATACTTAAAATCAACTCACGCAACATTATGGTTCGTTAGAACACGTTATTAACAGTAATAATAACTGTATCAATAACTGTCATTTCCCTACACGACACGCATGCCCTAATACTGAAGTGTTTCGAAGAAGAGTGTAAAATGGGGGATAGTGATAGGAATGCCCAGATGCATGCAAAATTCAGTTTTGAAGATGCATTGGATTTTACGCGTAAGTACATGCAATCACCAACACTTAAATCGTAATAGTTTAGTGAAGAAAGATGAAAATTGAAATTAGAAATCCAGATTTTAATTTACTTTACATTTTACCAGAACATCCGAGGTTAAGTTTAAATCGTCATCAATTTATAATTTTTGGTCATTTAGCCGATCTTTTTTTAAGACTATGAGTAAAAAAAGACAAAATCTTTATTACCATTATTGAACAAAACTGAAAAAACATAGCGAAATGTCAAAACGGAAGCTCACTGTCTGTTCGGAATACCACGGTGAGTGCTCCGGGTTCCGACATCACCATTCCATCAACACACCACTCACCGAAGAATGAAGTTCCATCCACAGCGACTGGATTCGTTGTAATCGTCCACGGTTAGATTCTCGCGATCTTTTCTGCCGCGCACGTGCAAATTGTGGAACGAGCTTCCTGCTGAAGCATTCCCGGGGCGGTATGATGTGGAGTTTTTTAAAAAGGTGTAACAAGAGCCCTCCACAGGATATAGGCTATGGACGTAGGCAAATCAGAAGTGTGTCTATGTCCAAAGACCCCGTTGACCACTTACCATCAAGTAGTATCTTCGTCCGCCTTTGAGGCTTTAAAAAACTCAATTAAAGCATTCTGAATTAATTTGGTTTATTTATAATTTCAAACTTTAAATTTTGCAACAAGTAACTCGGTTCTAATGCTACATTAGGTACGTGTAAAATATTCGAAGTTATTTGCATACAAAAATCTATCACTTTCTTCGATAAAAGAAAACGTCGCAAAACATCTGTGCTCCTGAAAACTCTCAATAATATTCAAACATATGTTAAATTTCCCAATCGCACTCGTAAGCAAGATATGATGAAAGCCCCCGAGCCTAACACTCTAATTTCGCATTTGTACATCAAGAACATTTCACCGGAATATATGTTACTTGATCTTTACATAAGTATATTATACTGAATAAGCTTTATTCATTTCCACGGTGTATATGATGAATAAATAGGCAAGTAACAAATTAAATAAGTCCGCATCGGACTCGCGTGTGATTGGGTTCCGTTTTGTAAATGACATTCAAAGTGTTTTACATTTCCTATCGTAATTATTTTACATTGGTTTTATTACAATCCTTGTTGGATTTTTTTTATTTTATCTCGGATGTTTTAGACATAAAAATTGAATAAAATTTCATTTTTACATCGGATATACAGAACAATAAAATATGTCCTAAGCCACTAAATTATCATCATAAAAACTTTGAAACCATAAAATTCTATATGACTGTTTCGTGAGAATTCGTTCATGATTTACTACTTTCTGCATATGTGTACAAAAGGCTGCGGTACAACACATAGAATAAACTAGACGAAATGATACGCTCTTACGTTATAACTGCGTGTTAAGTATATTTTGAAGCCATCGAAGTCATATAAATGGAACGGGATATTGTTCTTTGTACTTTTAGACTACCAGCGTTGTTCAACGATAGAAACAAATTCCTGCTTAGACTAGAAAATTCGAATAATATCTTTACATTAATCAAATTCGTCGTGAACACTCCTTTCATTGTGTTTATATGTATTTATGTTCGACACGAAAAACTATTCGTGTTGCGACAGTATTCCCTTATTATTATATGTTCTACAACACAACAGTCAGGACTTTTACCAAAGTATGGCTTTTTATCTAAGACTTAGAGTGTCAAGGCTGTATCCTTGACTCTATCCTTTGTTGACTCCGTACCCTACCCGTGGTGAACCCTCCTGAACAACAGATCTACTTTACTATTACCTAATAGTAAAATATTAACAGTAAAAAATGCAACAATTATCTAGGTTTCGGTAAATATAACTTGTTCATGCTGGCGACCTGCTGTTGTCTGATCCTGGCGATGTACATTGACATCTTCGGCTTCTCCGTGGTGCTGCCGTGCTTGGCCTGCGACATGGGACTCTCCACCTCGCAGCAGGGCATGTTGTCCGCCGCGCCTCTCATAGGTGAGACCTTTTTAATACGCTTTTATTAGCTCGGGTTGTATCTATGTATGTA
>PDGT01000058.1:867055-903036 GCA_003671415.1 Megathymus violae | reverse complement strand
ACTCTTTTATTGCTAATTGAACTAAAAACTGGAAAATAAATAATAGTTTAAAAAAACTAAAAAAACACGCTTTTATTGCTAATTGAACTAAAAAGGAGAAAATAATTTTTAATTACAAAGAGTCTTTATTACAGTAGTAGAAGGTCGGACAATCAATCATAATTAATTACCTCAAATAAACATTATAATAAAATTTAAGTTATTAACAAAATAATTCAAATCAAAGTAAAATCAAATCAGAGTAGCGCGTTTTACACGATCACTGGCCCCAACAATACTTTTATTCCTTTATACATATTAGACTATCGGCACTATATTAGTATTACGACATAATACAAAGATATTATACGATCACCTGTGCAAACGTACACCTTTTTCAGTAACGTATCCGCTATGGAAAATCTTTGACTTCATATTGTATTATCAAATATCATAGAATGATCGCATTCTGACAGTGATAACTGATGATATTTCGATTAATGACAACTTAAACTTCTAGAAGGAGGTAGATTGCTAGGAGGTGACATCCTCACTGTCACGTACCGTCATGCTTAACTGGGTAGTATGGAGTCCGGCATGTCTCGTACGCTGGTCTGCAAGACTGAGCAGAGAAAATTAGCCAACACTGAAGGATGATACATCACAATGTCGCTTTCAGGTGTAATGCTTTCATCCTACGCCTGGGGGCTTTGCGCTGATACCCTGGGTCGCAAGCCCACCCTGCTTTTCGCGATGCCAGTGGGCGTCATTTTTAATTTAGCCGTCAGCATAGCGCCCGACTTCGTGTCGCTAGCGTTGTTGAAGTTTCTATCAGGTGTTTTGTAAGTATTACACGATTGACAGTAGCCCATAACCTGACAGTTTGTATCTATATCGTAATAAATAAATAAATAAATAAATATATATATATATATGACAACAATAACTTTTGATGTGGGACTTTCGCGTCGAGTGTGTACATCTCTGTATTCAATGATTCTCCTACAGGCAATATTTGAGCTAACGTGTCTCTCCTCGTAACTAAGGGGGCTTAGAACTTTCTATAGAACACTGTGATAGTAGCCCACGACGCACAAGTTCTTATACCGCCCGATGAACATCGACATGCCTTAATGACTGTTATCTAACAATAACTGTTATTATTTGTAACAATAACAAAGGCTTAACATGCCGACGTTAGTACGGAAATGCTGTAATAATTATGCCAGTAGCGGTCGCTCATTCAGCTACCGATCATAACCGAAACTTTGATCGGTCGGCCGCTAACGATTGACACAGCGCGTTGAGCTATATGCGCGTTTATAAAATTACTGAAATGGTAACAAAATATAATGTATTCCTGTATTTCAGCACCGCATCAGCTAACGCGGCGGCGTTCGTGCTGCAGGGCGAGAGCGTGCCGCGTCTCTACCGCAGCCGGTTTATGTTCCTCATGGCCAGCGCCACCATGATCGTGCAGTTCATCATCGCATGTAACACTCCATTTTTGTCTAGACGGATATTATTTTTCAATACTTCTCCCACTGAGCGTCAGAGATGACTTAATCCAGCTATGTAATGACCTCAATCAAGTCAGATTTTGATGCAGACGAGCCACTGGATATCATCGGCGCATTTCTTCGTTCATGTTCAATATTAGTTGCGTAACATTAAAACGCATTTGTAGACGGTACAAACAGACCAATAACAGACCAGTACTAAGTATGAATGTAATAAAGACTGCTTTGTAATCAGTGAACAATATTTTATTTATATAAAACAAAGTCTTCTTTTGGTATATGGTTCATTTGGTGGCAGGACATGGTCACATATATAGCTATATGTAAAAATATAATACGTGGAATCTAATTATTCACAGCTATTGCCCTACCTGTTTTGAAACTAACATTCAGTATCAACATTTCCTGGATCTCCTTGACATATCGCCCTTGGAGGCTGTTGCTTCAAATCATCAGCTTGCCGGGCATCCTTGGCGTGACCGGCCTACTATTTATGAAGGAGAGCCCCAAGTTCCTTCTTAGTAAGGGTCAAGAAAATGCAGCTCTGGACGTGTTGAATGTTATGTACCAGTGGAACACTGGCCAAAAACCAGAATCATATCCCGTAAGTTACTTAAAGTTCTATGAGTTATAACAAAAGTAAGTCAATAGCTGAATATTTTTTTTTATTTTCATGAAGATTTCTCACATATTTTTTTGGAATTTTTGTCTCTGTTTGTATTTTTAGCGAAATAAATCGAAATTCTAATAAAAAAATAGATTAAAATAATCTAGCCTGGGTTTAGTTCACCAAAATCAGAATAACAAACAAACGATTAGTTTCACAATTACGGGATATCAAAAATGGCTTATTCGAACCGTCCTCACAGGGCCCTGCCAAGAAAGTGAATGAGCAAGTATTTTTTATTTTTCCCTCTTACGGGAGGAGGATGGTGAATGCTACATGCATATCAGTGCCCCGGGCGCGCTGGTTATGTGGGAATCTTACCCACTAAACACCAACCTGAAGTGGCTTTGGCCGTGTGACCTCTAAGCCTTCATCGGATGCGACCCTTCTTTAAGGAAAGAAGGGTGCTAGCGGCGTTCCCGAGGGAGCGTCCGCTTAGGATTTAACACTAAAGGTGTTGTCAGATGGAGAGATTATGTGTCATCTTAAGGATACAACTAACTGTTGAGGTTAGAGCTTTGACTACGGGCTGCCAGTCGGCAGTCCAAGTTAGACAAGAGCTGGTCAGAGGGATCTGAGAGGGCGTTCCTCGGCCTCCCGACTTGATGACATATTAGAGGAGAAGCGGTGTAATCCGCTGCCTCTCTAATTAACGGATTGGAGTGTTCCTCCGAGGACTTGAAAAAGGTCATAGTATAGCCTTTGAAGGCTTGTTGGATTGTGGGGTGTTCTAAATCACTGTGAAGTTCGGCGTTCCTAACGCACCAGTGGGCGTTGGTTGCCATTCTACAGAAGACCGAGCAAAGGACACTGGGATTCGCGTGGGAAAAGACAGGGGTGGCGTATGACATCACCGGTGATATGCAAAACTTGTAGAGCGTTCGCTTGCTTCTGAGGGACATTTTACTGTGCCTCTCCAACAAGCTGTTGAGTCGGCTCATGTAATATCGGGCGGAATTTGTCACCTTTCGGACGTGGGGCCTGAAGGTGAGCCTGGAGTCTAGCGTCACACGCAAGTATTTGGCATGAGCAAGTCCACCTACCCTCCTTTTATAGGTTTACTTGGTAAAGTGTTTTATCATTTGAACGGAGGTATTGCTTATAGTATATTTGTCTGAATGGGCTCTAGGCAAAAACTATTATACGGGTAAATATCCCAGAGGCAAATTTTACGTATCCACGTTGAGAATCAGGGTTTAAAATTATATTATGATACTAATATTTTTTATAGGTACGCTACTTAATTCGTTTAGGGCAACATTCAAATTTTTATATGCACGTGTAAATAATCAGAAAAAAAATTATTCATTTAAAAATTCCAGCTTGGTGGCTTGTCCCATTTCTATATTTTGGTATATTTGTCTTCACGGTAGTAACAAGTTAAATTACCATAAAAAATAAATTATTACATTAGTATAAGCATAAGATACATTATCTGAAAATAATTGAAACATATGAGAAAATGTTTTTTTAAAGCACAGGACAGGCGATCAAAATTTGTCCCACAAAAAGTCGAAATTTTGGTGGCACTTATTCAACTTAATCTAACAAGAAAGTTCTGCGCTTGTAAAGTATCGAGTTTTATTATTTAGAATTTTGCGCTTACGGTTGCCTGAAACAGTTATTCTTAGTGTTCTGACTTCCCGCCAAAAAACATCGTTTTGTAGCACATGGGACAGAAATTGTTCAAGTTTTGGTGGATCGATTTGCAGTTCATTCTAAAGTGTTTTTAATAAGATACATATGTTATAATTGGTCATTTGGGTTAGCATAATTTTGTAATATTCATTTAATTGTAACTTCAAACCCCCAGTTTTAAGATTTTTTTTTATTCGTGGTTTCTATTTTGGTGGTGTATAATTGAGCCACCATATTTGAAATATGTACTAACCTACCTATAATATGAGGGTGGTATACTAACGTTGTGTTAAAGATTCCTTATTCGTTCATATTTTCGCTTTTTTGAACGCCAAAACAGACAGAGATTACTTAAAAAAAATTCGCAAAAAGAAGAAAGGCAAGAATAAAAAGCAATCCTAAACAAGCTGAAGAATTAAGTAAAAACGAAAGGGAAAGATATCATCGAATAAAGCAAGAAAAGAAAAGTCACAAGGCGTGATTCAAGCTGTAAAATATATCAATTAGAGTATTATCAAAGAAGAATAGAATATTATTTTCATGACCATACGTCACAGCATCCATATGTCTACTGCTCCTACGGTATGCCCTGATAATCGAAATTGAGATTCATCAATTACTTCAGAGAGCTTTCAACGTAAGTTTAAAAATATATATCGAAGACATCAAAGAAGTCAAGCTAAAGAGATTGAGCAGTTGCAGCGAAGAATCACAGAACTTAGAAAACAAAAATACTACCTACAGGAAACAAGTACAAAGATTATAAATTGTTAATAAATATACCGAAGACTAAAGATTCAAACGAGAGAGTTAAATTAATGAAATTAAATTAATTAATTAATTCATAAAAATAACAGAAAAACTAATCTTATTAATAAGTCTGTCTGTCAAGCACCTTAAAATATTTACATAAGAAATATTTATCGTTTGTTTTTTTCTGAAAGAACTGTTCCTGGCATATCCATTTTACACATTGTTTCCGATTCACAATCTGTACTATATTGAAACAAAATAATATTTTATATGTCCCAGTTCTGTTCCTCTTGTCCAAATCTGTGTAGTTTGGCATTACTGCGAATGCGATCATAGTAAAGGTGCACCTGACGGAATTTTCGATGTTTTAAAAAGAAATAGAAACGACATTACGGATATTGAGTCTCATTCTTAGCCTGAAATCCAATACAAAGTCAGTGAAAAATCCATCCAGGGAAAACTACGAAATAATTGAAAAGGACTATTTATTTGGCTCTATCTCCCCCTGGAGATTTGTTTTTTGTAGTCCATTTGTTTTTTAATTTTTATCTTTAACTTATCTATGAAGCTAACAGAATTGTTATATATCAGTTTTAATTGTTAATTATGTACTATTTTTATTTGTGAAACTGTTGTAATTGTTGGGTATTAATTTTGTTTATGATATCATGCATGTTGTTGTATCAGAGTAATTTAATGGAATATTTTAATTGTTACTTAACTAATAACAGATGAAACAAATTGATACTCTCCATAAATTTGAAGACGAACTAAAATAAGCCAGTTTAAGCCAATAAATGACTTGATTATATAATTCTCCTGAATTTATACTTACTCAAGAGTATATGGAGTGGAGGATTTTAAATTTTAGTGGTCACACTAGATTTTGAACTCAAATATCTCAAAAAGTTATAAAGATTTTCTTAGACCTCTTATATTTTCATACCAGATCATTAATTGTGACTAAAATTTAAGATAAAATTACGCCACCATAATTCACAAAAAACTACACTTGCTGATATTGACCCATACAGATGTAGTTGTACCTACCTCATTCTAATTCGATGCAAAGGTGATTCAATTTCAATCCCCAAAAATTTATCCTTACCTGTACAATGCTTATCCCAGGTACATTAGAAAACTGCAGTTTAAACACTCTTTTAAGTGGCATCTCATTCTTTGTTGTACCGCCTTTATAGTTCTCTGCACATTCTCAAGGTTGAGTGTTAGAGAATGCTGTATTACGTCCGCCTATTGTAACATCACATGTGTACAATAAAGGTTAAAAAAAAAGAATAGACTTTAAAGAAGTAAGTATATAAAAAGAACGACTTCAACTTGAAGAAGTTAAATTTCTTGGTTCCATTTCCTATTTTCACCCTTTGGGGTGGTATAATACTTCAAATCTAAATAGAACGGAACGGCGAGAATATCCTTTCAAATAAAAAATAAATTTTCTAAATAGGTTCCTCTTTTTTGAATTCGGTTAAAAATTTATTAAAGGGTTAACGATTAAAGATGATTCGGGAGAAGGTATGATAATATATTGTCCATTTCAGGTCCAATCACTATATATAGAAGAAAGCACACGGAGTAAAGAGCCGACTACTTCCTTCATTCGGCACATGTGGCACCAGACAGTGCCACTGTTCAAGCCGCCGCTCCTCAGCAACTCGCTCAAACTCTACTATATGTTACTATGTGCTTACATGACGTAAGTGTCGCTAACGATAAGCAACTCATTGTAGGGCATGAGAACTATTATAGTTCTGTACGTGAGGTTCATCAAAATAAATGTAAAAAATTAGTTTTTGCCGGCGCTACTTTGCTGTTTATGCTGATGTTGTCAAATTAATGGGAAACGTTGATTACTTTAAGGCTCCCAAATTTCGTATGTCTTTTATATTCTATAAAAGAGGCGCAGAACGTAATTCATGCTGTTCCAACCCTTTGTAGTAGAGTAATTAATTGTCCACCTGCAAAACGCTGGCTGTTCTTATGCCGCTCGGTAGCCGCGGATAAGGCTTAATGATTGCCAATGGACAAAACTGACGGATGGAATATAACTGGTAGCACTAAATGTTATTTCCAAAGCACGACATACTTCTCAAGTGGTTTTCCAATAACACAAGCAGAACTAAAGACATTTCGTGGTTGATTTTAGCAGCAGCCTAGCAAGTAACTGCCTGGTTGGTTGATAAAATGTTTTACTCTTTTCCACAAATACCGTTGAATTAATCTCAATGGTACAGGACCCAGCAACATACAACAAGATGGCCGTTACGACATTACCTCGTTGTACTCAACCGAATACACGAGTAAGGAAAGTTGTCTTACAATCAAGGATGATATAGCCCTATACCCCCTCAAATTACTTTCAGTTCAACAGGATATACGATGTGGGTACCGACTATGATCAATGCGTACTTCGACGGCGAAGACAGCAGTGGCAAGACGTTTTGCGAAGTCGCCAGCAGCGCAGCCACGAGCACAACTACCAGAAACTCGGTACGTATAATTTAATTTCAATCATATTTACGTTGTCCCGCCTTCGAACATCATTGATTAACTTGCAAACTTGCATTTAATTAGTACACACTTTTATCATAACTACTTATCTGCACTCGAGAAGCGCGGCTTCTACCCCTCGCATTGTGAAAGAGCCTAACCAAAAAGAACCAACTTAGCTCACCGAACGGTAATAGGCAATGACTGATGGTTTCTTGTACACACATAAACACTAGACTAATGTGCAGAAGAGCCATCCGATAACTGATCGCCACCACCCATGGACTTCCGTAACATTAAATTGCATTCGTTGTGCGCACTGCTAAGGACTGGAATAACTTGCTTTAGTGGACGTTCCCTACTAAATATGATGTGGGAGTCTTTAAGAGGAGAGTGAATAGACCTTTGTAAGTTAGTGCGTTCAACATCTTAGAATTCATCACCACTTTCCATCAGGTGGTGCTGTTGTCAAGTATTAACTTATTCTATGTAAAAAATAAATAAAGGAAGTAATCACGTACGCGTCGCCAACCAACATGGAAGCACAGACTACTTATTACCGGCTGTCCTGTAACGGGACCATTTAAATAATTCTCAGTTGATTCAAGGAGGGTTGTAGCTAGCCTAGAGTGTTAAGGAAACTACCGACACGCACGAATACCGTAGAATTAATATTGGTGGACAGACGGTCCAGCGATCTCCGACCGAATCGAAATCGTGCAATGCGAAGGCTATTGCACATGAGAAATATCGGATCGTATTTAGTGTTTCAACCGTACTTCGTATATTTGTTGTTGCATGCCAGGGTCGCTGCCATACTAACTCACCTAGTGTAAATTAAAAGTAGTGGATAAATATACATAACATTTTTGTTATTTACAGACTTTTATGGGCATGTAGATTTTTTAGAAATTTTTTTTTAGAACTTTACATTTTGATCCTATCACACAAGTCTTCGATAGTATAGTGGTCAGTTTCCCCGCCTGTCACGCGGGAGACCGGGGTTCGATTCCCCTCGGAAGAGGAACTATTTTTTCCTATTTTTTTAATGAATTTTGATTTACGTTTTAGATTAAAGCCAACAAAATCATACTATCACACAAGTCTTCGGTAGTATAGTGGTCAGTATCCCCGCCTGTCACGCGGGAGACCGGGGTTCGATTCCCCGCCGGAGAGAAAATATTTTTTCTATTTTTTTAATAAATTTTGATTTACGTTTTAGATTAAAGCCAACATAATCATACTATCACACAAGTCTTTGGTAGTATAGTGGTCAGTGTCCCCGCCTGTCACGCGGGAGACCGGGGTTCGATTCCCCTCGGAAGAGGAACTATTTTTTCCTATTTTTTTAATGAATTTTGATTTACGTTTTAGATTAAAGCCAACAAAATCATACTATCACACAAGTCTTCGGTAGTATAGTGGTCAGTATCCCCGCCTGTCACGCGGGAGACCGGGGTTCGATTCCCCGCCGGAGAGAAAATATTTTTTCCTATATTTTTAATAAATTTTGATTTACGTTTTAGATTAAAGCCAACAAAATCATACTATCACACAAGTCTTCGGTAGTATAGTGGTCAGTATCCCCGCCTGTCACGCGGGAGACCGGGGTTCGATTCCCCGCCGGAGAGAAAATATTTTTTCCTTTTTTTTTTAATAAATTTTGATTTATATTTTAGATCACAACCAAAAATGATCATGTTATCAGCAAACAAATATCGTTGTTACTTTTAAATTAAATATAATAAACCTTTCGTAATCGCCGGACCGCTTACATCAATCGTAAGCCATCTATCGAGAACAAGATCGAGAATACTATCAGTAATTGGACGTGTGATCAGTAAAAAAATAACAATATTGTGACCGCACCGCGGAGGGCGTGTTAGGCCTTCTGCGGTAATCGTAAGAAAACTATCGTTGAACAATATCGGAGACTCTCAAAACTAACTCATCCAAAAATCAGCACTACAGCAACGCAGTGAAAGACTCACCAGACCTCGTCGATCACGAGAATAGAGATTCGCGCTTTATGGAAGGGCGCATAAAAATTGCTCTTTGGCTTCATCAAGAACAAACTAATCGACAGCTCGTCGCGTTATCTTGGTTATTTAAACCATTCACTATATTTGGGCAACGTAACCAATATAATAAAACATAGTTACATGCGTGTACAGTGACTGGAAAAGAACAGTAGAAGGCTGGGCACAGCAGCGTGTCTTAGCCCAAGCTTATGTCCAGCAGTGGACTGATATAGGCTGATGATAATGACGACAATGCTAATTAATCGGCTAACCAGTTCCGCGTTTTGTAATTAATATGTTGTTTTAAAATATGCGCTGAGGAGATTCATTCGCCGTTCCTTTTTGTCAATATTAAACCATCTTTTCGAAACGGTAGTAGAAGCAAAAAAAAATTACGTGCATAAGTGTACTTACAAAGTACCGATTTAATAATAGATAAACTGATTTTGAATTGTGATGAAAAATTAGGTTGTTTGAAAACTATATGATTTTGGATTTTTCATAGCAAAATATTAAACTAATATATATTATACTACACAAACAGTAGAATAATGAAAAGAAACTGATCATCGCTCAACGATCACTGACCACCAGCTTATATGGAATATACGTGGCGGGGTATTTCTTCGGTTTTCCACAAAGACGATATTGGCTCTAATTATCATAGTTTTAGGGTACAATAAAGCAAAAGCTAACAATAGCAGACCGCTTGGAACATACAATAATTTCACCTTAACAATTAACAATTTAATACTTTATAATTAGTGAATTTATGGAACATGAACATCAATATCACTGTTATAAGTACTGGCATCGCTTCGCAGTACTTTCGTTACGGGAATGAACGGTGCAAACAGCTCCATAATTGTAGAACTTTTGTTTTATTACACCTATCCATTATTCCATTTACAATGCAATATTCTACTAACATATTATTGACTATTATGTACTTGTTTGTCTTTATTTTGGGCATTCAAATTTCAGCCAAATCAATCCGCTTCTCTGTAAATATGAATTATGAGTTGAGCACGTAAATAATTTCTTTACCCACAGACCCTCTCGTTGACGGACTGCGACAGTGTCGTCCAACCTCTGACGCTGTACGCGGTGATGCTGTACTCCGGGATGGCGTGCATCCTCAACATCCTGCTCACTTTCCTTGTGGAGCCGCTCGGCAAACGACGCACCACGTACCTCGTCTTTTGCGTCTCCATCCTGTGCGGGCTTCTTTTGCTCTTTGTAAAAATCCCACTTCTGAGCATCGTCCTTTTCTACGTCTTTCTATACGTGTCGCTCATCTTGGGAAACGTGAACACTTATTTGGTGGAGCTCAATCCCACTTATTTGAGGTAAGGAAATATTGATGTCATCATCTCAACATATCTCTCTCCTCTGCGCTGAGGGACTTACGTCATTTTTGTTTTGGTCATATTTAATATTCGATTTTTTACAATCGAACAGATGGACACCTCATGGTAAGTGGCCACCGCCGAATTATGAACCTTCGTAATACTAAAAGCATTACCGATACGTTGTCAGCCAAGATGGGCGACTCGTTTATTACTCGCTCTCCGAGACTACAACTGACACGGTAGATTCTAGAAAGGCAATAGCTAGCCATATGAGTGAAGCACCCTACCTCCACTCCATGCACGAGTAAGTACTGTCGGGATTTCCTGGGTGGCAGAGCTCAGTGAACTTCAAACACTAGGAAGCGATCGCAATGGCCTCGTCCGTTGTTCTGAAGCATGCATCACGAGGAGGAGCGGTTGGCACCAACTCTAGGATGGATGGACCCTTACACCTCATAAATAATTTATTTTCCATTGTCATGATATAATTAACAGTGCAGTAAAATTATTTCTATCTGTATGTAACTTTTATGTTTATAAATGAAAACTTCATAAACATGTTACAGGTTAAATTAAACTACTTCGTAATCCGCTTGTAACAAGTGACACGGTAACAACTTCTTTTTTCTTCGTAATTAAATTGAGTAGAAATGTTTTTGGTTTTGATTGAAGGGGCATGGCGACCTGCTTGTCAGTGGTGGTGGCTCGCGGCTTCGGGTTCTTCAGTGTGCAGCTGATCGCCAGTCTACTGAGCGCCCACTGCACGCCCATGATTGGCGGCTACGTCGCGCTAGTCACGTGTTAGTATCGCGGCTTCTACCACGGATATTTATAATAACTCCACGTGTGCACCACTCCAACGATAACTGTTTTGATATATGACTTACAGAATACATTTTTTTCCAGCCCTCTTGTATCCTTAAATGGTACGAGACACATAAATGTAACCCTTATACACTCTTCATAATCCATAACTAGTTTAGTACTACTCAAAGGCCTTATTTCGTTATTGTGACCTGAGGCATACCAACATACAATGGCTAGGGCCAAATTCGAAAATCAAAGATTCTTACAACTCCTGAACTGAGACTGACCTAGCTTAGATGTAACTTATACCTAGGTTGCTATCTAGCGATATTCAACAGGACTGTCGGTTTAATGCATTATTTGAAACGCTAATGCACGCTTGAAATATTACAATTAGTTTATAAATAACTAGTAATTAGCCCTCCATGTGTTGCAGATACTTGCGCTTTACGTTTAGAAATAAGAACCGCATTATTTTAGCTACTGTACTTTAGATTAAGTGATTATTTTAGGTCCATGAATTAGAAAATTATTTATTTATTATAACAGCTGCAGCAGCCAGACAATCAACATTTTATTTCTCGTCCCCTTTATAGAACATCCATATTAATTTTCATTTTCTACCCCGCGGGAACCGATCCATTTTCCGTGAAAATAGTATCCTAGATTAGGACCCATAATATGAGCTACTAAAATACCAAATATCATCCAAATCTGTTTAGTGGTTTCAATGCGATACGTGATCGGACAGACAGACTTGTATGCTTACAGAAATTTTAAAAAAAATTTTGCTCTATACATCGATAAAAAATTCTACCAACATTAGAATTTCCAAAAAAAATGTATGTGTAAAGATTGCACTCCGTTGGTTTGATTTATTATATTAGTATAGATACGTATTTGCTCGTTCAGAAAAAATCTCGGGAATGTTTATAATTATATAGATAATATACATTTTATTTTGATATACAAAGAAACCGTTGTGTATCGTTCAGCAAAGCATTATAATGGTTAATAGAATAAGGAAATACTATTTTGTAATTTTTTTGTTTCAGCCGGCTTAATCGTCGCATTGTTTCTACCCCCAGACACGGAGAAAATTGCAGATACTTGTAACAATACTCAAATTAAATGTGACTCTGTTAAAAACGAGCAAACCTCATTATAGTTCATTAAATGTATCTTAACTGTACTTCATTTAAATTCCTCTATAATAGGCGGCACATTAACAAAATGAAATTATTTTACTTTGGCTTCAACCCACTGGTCTTTTGTTGTAATTAAGGACATCCAGATCGTGTTCAACACTGCTGTGTGGCGTATTGGAAGTTATTATGCTTCCAAGGGTCCCATTGCTATCTACCGACTACAGAGACCGATCGTTTGTCGTCTCTCCCAACACAAGCGCTCGGAAGATATTGCGATTGCGGTCAACCATCCAACTACAGATCGCGACGACAATTGCTTAACTCGACCAATCATTCACAATCGACGTAAGCCCTTCAGCTATAGCCGTTTAATTACAACAAACATTAATTATTCCTTTGAACTTTATGAACTGGTTTACTGGATTGACATAATGCCAAGAGTAGTTGTTATCATCCATCAAGTAATAGGCTGATAGGTATGCACCGTAATAAATTCAAATTCAAAATCATTTAATCATATAGGTATTCAGTAAATACACTTATAAACGTAATTTTTTGCTTCTACCACCGTTTCGAAAAGGTGCTTTAACAATGAGGAGAAGAAACGGCGAAAGAAACTCCTCAGCACATCTTTTAAACAACACATGGTAATTACAAAAGTTTAAACCTGTTGTTGAACTAGTTTCGACACTATTATTTCCGGGCATCCTTGTCACTAATGTACTCATCTATACTATAATACCCTTTGCCTATAAGTTGTGTTTTAATGCGACGCTTAAAAGATCCAATGGGCAACTCGCGTATCAACTTAGGAATCTTATTGTAAATTTCTTATTTCTTGTTTCATGATTGTGTGTATCACTTTTCTGCTTATACGTATTTAATTTTTTTTTATAAATACTTAATTACTATATATATATATATATATACTGACTCACCACGGGGAGTACACTTATTTCTTTAAATGTTTCTCTTGATGACTCACGCGACTTTAATCTGTATTTAGCTCTGATTTCTCTTTACTGTAATATAAATATTGAATCAATGTCCGCTGATTAACCCCACATTAGGATACCGTAAGACATAAGACTATCAAAATAGGTAAAATAAACAAGTCTAGCTGTCTCTACATCAGTAACCAGTCTTATCTTCCTAATAGCGTAGACAGACCTACTAAGTTTACTTGCGAGAACCGATATATGGGCGCCCTACTGAAGCTTACTATCTAAGGTGACACCTAATAAAACTGTGGATTGTTCCATAGTTATTTAGTTTAATGATTTTGCCAACCTTCTGCAAATTTCATAGTGCAAACTCTATACACTTCGTTTTTTTTGGCATTTAAAACTATATTGTTTATTGTAAACCAATGAGCGATAACATTAGACCAGTGTTTGTTAAACATCCTAATTTTTAGTAGTACTAGAAAAAATCGATTTCTGGAAAAAAAACTATTAAGCACTATGCTATTCATATTTCATACAGTAACTGAAGTTTACTAGAGCGACAAATTTCTACATTTTTCAAGAAAACAACGTAATTCTCTCTAATATTGTCATCTATGGATAATATTACTATACCACATCGTATAACCAGTCATGCTCTAATGACGATTAACGAACGAGAAGAAACTTCCATACGTATTGTGATGATTACTAAAAACTATAATAACAGGATAACTATAGCAATAATTTGGAACAAATATATAATGTATTAGTTTAGCAACGCCATCTATATTTCGTATCTGAAAATTTAGCAGAAGAGATTTATATATATGTGTGTATGTATATACACATAAGTATATTTTAATTTGGTTATCAATGTGTCGATTTCAAAATTAGAATATCTAGTACTATCCGAATTTCTACGTTATTCCATTAATAGTACATTGACTATACCCACAGTTGATTAATGTTTTTTTTTTCAGAAAATAAAATGAAATGAAACAGTTGTAGCATTAATATAATCATTGTTAAATCGATATCATCATGATAAAAATAAAGGATTATAGTAATCAATTCAAAGTGATACAAATTATATAATAAATTTAAAGAATACTTAGATTACGTAAATCTGACTACTCAACAGGATAATATGCGTAACAATACTATTCATAAAACTTCATAATACAAATTTATGGATTAGGTATTAGGTAGCTAAAACATTTAATGAATACAAACTACTTACTCTGTGTATATTTATAGAACCATTGTCTTAAGAAAGTCAAGATGACAAAGTCTCTTGTCAATTTGTCAATGTGTCATTCACTCACATTTCACATTTCGTGCGTGTGGTGCTGTGAAGCCGCAAACGATATGACCGATTCCGCCGGTGTTATTTCAAAACCTCGAGTTTTAGTTCTTGGAGGTAAAATTACCGCATATCTACCAGTTTATTATGAATTCAATTAGACCAATGAATAATATATCTCGTTATGCGTTCATAGTGATATTTTTTTTAAATTGTAACGGTCTTTAGAAAGTGTTAGTCATCGATGACCTAGGTGTTTCTCGGTGTCTGATTATTGTTGTTTGCTTCAGGATGCGGGTTCATCGGGCGAAACCTTGTAGACTATTTAATAAGTAATGATTTAGTAAGTGGGATCCGCGTCGTAGACAAGACACCGCCACAACTGGCCTTTCTCAATCCCAATCATACGAAGGTCTTTGAAGACCAACGCGTGGAATACAGAAGCGCAAATCTTATTAATCCAAGTAAGTATGGTTTTATTGCCCTACATTCCTTTAAAAATGTGAAGTAAGTTAAATAGAATTAAATACACTATAACAAAACAATGTAATAGGTGATTACACCATAAGTATTCTAAAAACTATCATTATGTATCAATTTTACTTGCTTAACATAGTGAGGCTTGTTATTGACTAATTTGTCTTTGTTAAAATTGCTTCATTGATTGTCCTTTATCCAATAACAACATTGTTAAATAATTGCACTGTTCTACTAGATCCAAACTGCACTCTACATTACTTATTATATCCTTATAGAGCATCTGTTAGATAATGATTAAGTTAGTGAGATTTGGGCCTTAAACTTCCTTAATTATGGGAAGGCTTTTGTAAACACACAGCACTCATTTTCAATGTGGCTGATATGGATATATATAAATTAATAAGACATCACAAACACTCACGACTTGAGAACAAACATTTGTCTGTTAAGTAAATGTCTAAAGGCTGGGAATCAAACTGGGAATTCTTTTTTTGGTAGGCTTGTTTGAGTCATTGGTATTATATGCTTTCATACTTACACTACACACTAGGATTATTTATGTAGTGTTTTTTTTATAGTCAATTTGAATATCATTATCATTTGAACGGATGGGCTATAATATTACTTAGCAATAGTAGTGATAGTAGATGTATTTAGGTTAAAATTTTATGTTTATGGCTGATTCAATGATTTTAATTAGGTTAGTTAATCAATCTATTTCCATGCTGGCAGTCTGCTTAATTGAATTCAGGAAACCTTACTGCTGTAAATAGTAACTTTTTTTTCTAGTATATGCCAATGTGACAATTGATTTATGATTTGCCTACACATTTCTACAAGAAATATGTAACAGAACAAGCAGTAAATGACAAAGACACTTGTAAAATCCATTATATAATAAATATGTAATAATATGTAATTTGTACTGACATTTTGACACAATTTCGTTACACTTAGGACAGAAAGAAATAAAAGGAAATAAAAATTTTTTAATATCTAATTTGTATCCTGGTAATACTTTACTTTCAAATACCACTAACTGCAAGATAAGTCCAATTACTAACATGGAACTACTAGGCTTACTTATTGTTCATGTTATCATAGTCTTATAGTCTCCGGCTCTAAGGTAATGGAGATTGTATTACATCTTATTTTTTTAATACAGAAAAAGTTATTACAACAGTTTAACCTTAGATCATAGAAGTATTTGTAAAGAAATCTCAAAAAGGTATTATTCCAGTAAATTCAGTAGTAGTATAATTTTATATGGAATATAAGCTTCATACAAATATTACAAACAATATTATCACAAATTAAATGTTACCGCTTAAGATTGTACAGTGCAGAGATCTTAACTTTGTTATTGAAAATTATAAGCTATATTGATTCACACATATTCATACACATTTTTCTTGTTTAGGTTTGTATGCTGAGGACATTGTTGACAAAAACATGTCACATTTATTAAAATAATTTATAATGACTGTAAAGTACATTTGTCGTTTACATTTCTATGATGTGTCATTTGCATATTAATATAGAGTTCCTTAATAATCCCTTTATGTTTGGAGACTTGGAATTCAGAAAAGATAACTAGGGAAATAAATTAATAAAAAAAAATTGTTTCCGTGCAATAACATTCTAATACTGATGACATTCAATTAATTATAACTGTAATTAAATCAATAATCCATGTTTAGAGCCTAGGAGTGCAACATAGACAATAAATATACAGTTAAAACATTGAAAGAGTAGTGAGAAATATTGGATTTCAAGCTTAACTGACCAAACCAGTAGGACCTAAAAATTTCTAGGCCCACATAGACATTAATAAAAAAAATTGTAAGAAGGGTATTTTGTTTGAATTCAGTTGTTGATATTCAAGGGTTACTTCCGTATATATTTTAAGCTATGGTGATAGATGATAAGTCAATTTTGATGTCTATGTAGTAGAAGCAGCTACTGTGGTAAATAAGAATGCATTTTTGTACAATGACATTGTATAAAAGGGAGGTAAAAAAATTCAATAAAGCCGTATCATATCGCGCGACGCGGCGTCTGAGCGCGCAACCCGACACGTTCTCGTCTCCTATCAACGCTGTTAAACTAGGGATGTCTACTTTCAAAAAACGGTGAAATAGCGTTGACTACGGTGAATTATCAAAGGTGTACCTATAAAAATAAGAATTATGGCCCTACGAATTTTCAATGTTCATACTTGCATCTAGTGTAGTAAATAGTGTTTGTTAGTAACAAAACTTGAACAATGTGACGACCCCATAGCCCAGTTGGTAGTGAACCTGCCTGCCGAGCGAGGGGTCCCGGGTTCGATTCCCGGCCGGGGCAGACAATTATGTGACAGATAAATATTAGTTCTCGGGTCATGGGTGTTTGTGATGTCATATATGTGCTTGTCCACGCCACCCGCGACACAGGAAATCCTAATGCGGGAGTGTGTGTTAACGTTAAAAAAAAAATTATATGTGATTTTTTGCAATTTTTCCTGCTCTCGGTTACTGTGTAGACCTTGTATTGAGGCCTTGATGGTGAGATATAGTTCCACAGCGTACGCTGTTGGAAAGTAAGGCTCTTAACTGTCGTGTAAACAGCAAGATTAGATTGTTTCAGCTGCTTTGTACTGTAATATCGTATCGTTTGTTGTGGGATTCAGCTATCTATATTTAATTGCTCTGTATATTACATAAAAGAGCAATCCGCACCGTATCGAACATCTGACCTAGTTTTTTTTTTTTAAGAAATGGAAATAGTATTTGTCGTGTCGTAATATATTTTGCATAATAAATATTATGAATGTTAAAAAATACATAAATGGAGGGATGTAATAATTTATAACAAAACAAGTAACTTATCCTCGCTTCACTTCGGTAAATTCAATTTTTTTCCTTCTCAAATAGTAATCGAACTCACAGTTTTACCATGTGTTTTATAATTGTTTCCTAATGTCATACACCTAAACCTTGTCATACTCCGTATGAAATCGCATTCAGACACAGAGACGGAGGATTTATTTATAACTATGACTATAAACATATGGAATAATTTACTTCAAACGGTCAAGAAAATTTTCAAATAAATGCCATGGTTCTGGAGATTACTTTCCGCATATACAGAAAATCCAAGAAAATCGCACTCTCTCTATAAAGATAATATTATAAAATATTTGTATAGATTCCGTCAGAACTGTCATATTACAAATGTGGGGTTTACTACAAAGTTACATTATCCTTCTACACAATAAATGCTAATAAACTTGATCTCTATGCGACTTCAAAGAATGAAGTAGCGCGAATGAATGTGCGTGGAGGATGTAAAAGTTTCATAGATAAATTTAAATTTAGATTCATATCTATTACGTCAAAGTGTTATCAAGTAATACAATGTGAACATGTGACAGCCCTAAAATATTACTGAGTGAGCGATCATTTTTTATACAAACGTAGATACTAGAATGCTCGACACGATGATAAAATGTGTTTACTTGTGTTGAATTTTATAACGTGAAAGCATCTAAATAATAAACGTTAAGGTAAATATCAACAGAGGGGGGCTAGCTCAAAGAGCACCGTCTCCTTGGGCCAGAAGAAATTACATTAATATAATTAAAATTTTAATTTGTACAGTTCTTACATACTGAATTTATAAACGTAATTTGACCATGTGTTCGCTTACCTCGGCATTTCTAACATTTAGGCACAATAAGGGCATTTTTTAATTCCGTTAAAAAAAAATATACATAACCCTAAGCATGAGTCATCATCTACTCATGCGCCCTTTGGTGAAACGGACATGTTAAAACACTAGAGTGCCTGCCATTGATTAGAAATGCATGTAAGTCCATCGAATGCATTTTAGGGAATCCTCGACGATTAGTATTCTGTACGGCTTCTCAACACAATAGCCAGTGCGTGTGACGCTATCCTGGCGTCTGTCTGTCGTGCAAACAATGCACCGCATTCAATATATGTACACTAATTATTATATTTCTAATATATTTTGTGTACATAGCTCCAGCCATCCTTACATCTATACCATCTTTTCCCACACATGGTACTCTGTTCAACATCAGACGAAAAAATGGTGTTAGGTAATTCCTGTTGGAGGTCACTGGGTATGTTCTGTAACATCCAGTTTAATCCTGAAAGTGCTCGTGTTTGGTTCCTTAACTGTTTGACTATATAGATATTAGGATTCCCTATCTTGCGGGCAAGATAATTAATTATCTGCCACATAAATGTCCGCTTGAGTCGAAAATTGTCCTTCGGCAGACAGGGTCGTTACCAAGTGATCTGCAAGGTCAAAATAAAGGTCTGTTTTGATTTAAAAATGTTCCCCGTAGCGTCATGCGCGTCTGCAATGGATCCGGACGGGGAGCCGTGGGGACTGGTGGTGAACTGCGCGGGGGAGACGCGCGGGGGGCAGACGGAGGCGGTGTACGCGGAGGGGATCGTCACGCTCAGCACCAACGTGGCCAAGCAGTGCGTCAAGATGGGGGCGCCGCGGCTCGTCGAGATCTCCAGCGGTCACATGTACAGTAGTGATAAGGTGACGTTAGGAAATAACATGATTCATGTATTATAAATGGCATATCATATGACGTGTCGGGGACCAGGGGTTCGAGGAAACAACAAAATAGTTCCACGAAGACTTTATTACACCGTTACAAAACACACAGACCAAAAGTGGTTAATTGTCACAGTCGCGCACTCATGGTTCGCATGTATTTCGCTACTTGTGAGAACTTTGAAAACCCAATGAATCCGCCGGTGGCGCTGCACTCTATTCATACTACTTTTTCGGGTTTCCAAGAAATCAACGGTTTCCTTGTAAACTAATAGCATAATCGGCGGAATCATTAATAAAATACATGTATACGAAATGATACACGAAGCACATAAGGGCGAGGAGTCGCCAAATGTACTCGAAGTACTCCTAATCGGTACGCAGGTTTTATGGCACTTAATTAATGTTCTGGATTTTATTGTTTTGTTATGCAGTATAATAAATGTAACATGTTATAATCGTTACAACACTGTATAACTTATTCTTATAACAACATAATACAGTATACTTTATTGTGCACACAAAAAAATTATAACGGCAATAATAAATCGCATCAGGCTGCAACTTTAAATCGAGGACAGTTTGTTAAAATGCATAAGGTGTAGCAATTAAACCAAACAACCCTATACAAGAGTACGGCAGGCAGGCGAAATTTGGCGTATGGCATCGAACGTTCTCTTGTTGATGTTCGTATAAATGTATAACATACCACAATTTGTATGTGCCTGCAAGACGCAGAATATGTACTGAAAGTCCCCACGATGCTATACACATGATATACATATATCGTGTGTAATCACCATAATACGGTGGTCGAGCACTTCCGGTCCCATTACAAAATATATATATATATATATTGTTTTTTTTATAAAATAAGTTAATGCTCGATTACAAACCCATCTGTTGGTAAACCTCTCTTTCAAATTAAATTTTGTCCACTGGCCCGGATATTCGGCAGATATGTTTCCACTACTGTGCCGTTAACCGATTAATATATCATAATCGATAGTAAAAATCTATTTCGTTGATTTATATAAGTAATCGCAACATGCTACACTGACGCCGAAATGATTGAATATAAAACCTACTTAAATGTTGATGAATAATCTGTTGATTGGCTAAAATAATGATTTTAATGTGATACCGTTACAGTAAATTCCATCCTCTCTTGTTATATTCTGTGTCCTAGAGTATTCATTATGATATATTAAAAACATACTGTTTCTAGCTTACCAATGAAGCACGTGGAATATAACAAGTATGAGATTAAATGTCTTCATAAAATACAGAACTCGATAATCTGCTGTAAACAAAAAATATTTTGTATTAGAGCTGCTGAGGGAGTGATTTCATGTATCGTCCGTCCACTCGCTTGATGAGAATTCCCATTCGATTTACGGAACGTCATTGCGAGATTGTGTTTGTTGTTATGCGCGATTGTTTTCCTTCCTGCTTCGTTAATATAACACTGGTTCAAAGCTTCGTAGATGTTTCATCACTCAACTTGTCAAACTTGTTTTGTCCATCCCCAATTTTTTATCAAAACATGATTTAGGGCCCGCCAAAATGCTAAATTGTAAGAAGCTTCACATCCAGTAAGATCCAACCTGTTCTCATGGGGCAAGTCCTACGTCCATCGGACTAGGCTATGGGCCCTCCTGTTGGAGGTCGTTGGGCTCCGTACGAACCAGGTCGATTCCGCTCCAGTGGTGATGACCGCTAAATGTAAAAGTAACCCAGAAACAGCTCACAGGAAATCATTGTAATTTAAACAAACAGGTCAGCGATAACAACGCATTTAACTATTTAGTAGTAACTTCATTTGAATACAAATACAAAAAGTTGCTATTTTCGTTTTATTTTTAATCTACCATTTTCTTCATTTCCACGATTTTCTATAACTCTAATAGTCTCTCCTTGTCTGCCCAGCGGGACACCGATAGGTTTCTAGACCTGGGGCAATCTACACTACGCTGCTCGAATGCTGAATAGTGGTCCATCCAAGTTTTGAGTACTCTCATGCCGCCCGAAGGCTACAGACATAACTTAACAATTTTTGTTTTACTGAAAGAACCAGAACGAAGATTCCGGTTGATGTCATCCCCCCGTAGTGTTTGGATGCGACCACGAATATACAGAGTGAACGTTTGAACATGGTCTCGTCATGTACAATATGTCCGGGCCGTCTGAATTTCGAAGTGTCCCGCACTTACGTTCCTCGCCGAACCATACATTTATGTGACAGATAAATATTTGTTATCACACCCTGGCTTGTCTTGTTTGGGATGTTTTCATTTACATGCCACGCCACCCGCGGGACAGGGAGCCCGCGGCTACGATATGGCGAGCGTTGATTATTATGACGTTAACAATGTACACAAAAAAATATGTAAAATATCCACGATTACGTTAGAATAAGGAGTCGAAAATACGTAGCCTGTAGGACTTCATTTTACAGTGTAGGAAAATAAATGGCCCCCACGACCTAACGACAAGCTGACATTCACCCAAGTATAAATATTTCCGAAATACCTGTAAGTAAACAATCATGCAGGTCCTTATTAACTTACTAGTAAACCGACCTCGCTTCGCTTCAGAAAATCTACTAGCACTTGCATTGCTTTAGGACTGGGATTTTGTCGTTCGATGAATTAGAAATTAAAATATTAATTTATAACGTTTTTATTAATTGATTGCAATTGCAATGAAACGAACTTTAAGCTTAAAGTGATGCGTATTGCTATACATTAGTGAAAACCAGAACGAAATCGGTTAAGGCGTTTCTGAGATTAGCGCGAACAAATGCACAGAAAAACAGACAAAAATTCGAATTCTATTGTTTTGGGTCTATTGGTGTAATAAATAAAGGCCTCTAATAATGGTTTTCCTCGTATATCCTTCATGTATAGAAAGCGATCGGTTAGAATTTTATTATCATTAAAATATACAATAACAAAAAAAAATCGGTTTTATGTTTTGTAGCCACAGAAAGAAGATTGTCCAGTGGAGCCCTGGACAGTGGAGGGTAGGATGAAGAGTCGCGTGGAGCAGGAGCTGAAGAGTCTAGAGCCCGAACTGAACTACACCGTGCTGCGACCGGCCATCGTGTACGGCATCGGGGACAGGAGGAGCCTCAGTGAGTATTTTCGATTGTGGCCTAAGTTCTATCGTAATCAATTGACCTTTTCTATACTGATTCATATTTTCAATGTCGCCATCTCTATAGGGACGACTTTTTGTTAAGGTCGCTTTTCTAGAACGGGGAGGGACACATAATAATAACAATATGGTCCTGTGTTATTGAATGTAGTAGTTTTATGTATCAGGCGTTACGTTGCGGAAATTTATTGTTATTAAATTAGTATTAATTTACTTTGCAACAATTAGCATACACAATGTATGATGGTATATATGTACATACTTCTATATATGCATGATACCTCCCTCCCACATAAAATAAAATAAAAAAAAGCGCAACTTCTAATAAAATTTTATATAACTCGTCATATTACGATAATTGTGGACGAAATGGAAGCCCGCAAAAATATTGTTGTTTTACGTTTACCATCTTAGACGTTTTTTTTTGGCCATTTACATGTATTACCTCAAGCCTAGCAGTGGCACAATGTGGGATGTGATGTAATTATCAATTACTGCAGCACCTCGTCTCCTCTACGGCGGGATCTACAAGCACCTGGGCGAGACCATGAAGCTGCTGTGGACCGCGGAGCTGAAAATGAACACCGTCCACGTGCGCGACGTGTGCCGCGCCGCCTGGACGCTGGGCCGCACGGCCGCGGCGCGCGGGCACGTGTACAACGTGGTGGACGACGCGAACTCCACGCAGGGCTCGCTCGCCGAGCTCGTCTCGCAAATATTCAAGATCAACCACGATTACTACGGCACCGCCATCTCTACGTTGGCGAAGGTGAGGGGATTGTTGTGAATCAACTTGCCGTATTACAATTAATAAAATACTAATCCTATGTTTACAACATGGTGACATGAGAATAATTATGTTTTCCAAACAAAGATCTAGATTTGTGAAAAACTCACCAGATCAGTTCCCACTGGGTAGTTTATTTAACGTTAAATAATTAACACTTGCATCGGTTAAGGAAAACATCCTGAGGAAACATGCACAGCTGAGTTCAGCATAATCGTCGTAAAGATGTGTGAAGTCTGCCAATTCGCACTTGGCCAGCATGGCGGACGTATCCCCCTCCCGCATTGTGAACCTCGAGTCGTCGACGTTGCAGAACGACATAGCGTCCGTGGCGGAGGAGGCGAACGACAAGCACCTGACGGCGTGGGCGGAGATCTGTCGGCGGTACGCGCTCGCGCATACGCCGCTGGAGCCGAGCGCGGGCGCCGAGCTGCTGCTCAACAAGCAGCTGTGTCTCGACGGCGGCAAGCTGCGCGCGCTCGTCGCGCCCGACGTGCCCGCGCCGACGGTCCACTCGCTGCTGCAGGTGATTGTCGCTGTCCGCAACAGTGGCTTTTTGTTTTGTTAGTATGGCGGAGACGCCGCCACAGTACTGATGACGTTGGCGGTCGATGAACCGGTGATTCATCCAGCGGTTGCCGCAAATAGTACGGACGCAGCTCGTTCAGACTATAGTATGAGAACGTGTGAGAAACGTGTAATCTCCGGTTACAGGAGATGTAGTTGACGTGCACGACGTAAAAATGACCCTTGTATGTTTTACAATTGACAGTATAATTTTTTGGCAAATTCTCCAATTTAAAATCTGAATGTGGTCGGATTATAAAAAATGTGACGTTTGTACTTCAGGAAGCATTGTATTTTACTCAAATATGAATAAAATCATAATTTTTAATACACAAATAAAATCAATACGTACTGCACTAAGGGCCAATCGTAATGACGAATACTAATTTCTCCGTATTAAGCGTATTAAGAGGCAAAAAAACGTTTTTGCTCGTCTTCGTATACAAGGCCAGCTTCCGAAAACAGTCTTTCGCCGTAAACGCTGCTGGATGGTGCTGAAAACGATATTCTAGCAAACTATTAAGTTTTGCTATTGCACAGCGTTAGCTGACCACCAATTATGAGGATAATGATCGCGACCGATGCGCACTGACTGCAGATAAAAATAAAACTCCTTTGTAATCGCGTTCCTTTCTTGATTCTGAGACTGACTGGCGTTCTTTTCATTCACTACCTCATAAAAGCAATCTCAGTACGTGTCACGAACTTCGCGAGATGCAGCTGATTCGGTCTACGCTCTTCATACTGTTTCGTGCCTACAATGTATGTGCAGTAAGTAGCACGGTTGAGTGTACCCAGCAGAGGTAGTTTGGTGGTCGCACCAAACTTGTATAAGTTAGGAAGGCTTGCTTGAACTATTCCAAGTGTCGTCCGCCGGGCGTGACGCCCCGACGAGTTCGCTGTTACGAGCCAGCAAACGACCGATAGACCATCCGATGGCAAGTGGTCACGCCGTCGCACAATCGGCAACACCACTCGGGACACCGTCTTGCCGGTCGAGATGAAAGTAGTGAACGCGCTTCTCACCTGCCTCTTGATCATTTCATGTAACTTTTAATAAATAAACTAAACACGGGTACTTATTGTGTGTCTCTTAAAGTGTCCTAGTACCGAAAGCGATGATTTTATTCTCACTGTCAGACCTATTCATGTCATAGACAAACATTTGTTGTGGGGCTTCAGGTAGTAATATTAAAACGTCGTACTTCAGTCGGATTCGCCGTGCTATTCTCAGACGTATCCGAAGACTTCTCAAGAGGTATACATACATGAAATTAAAATGTTAGCGATGTCAGTCTAGGTCCAGCGTCATTTTTACCCGACTTCCAGGTGCTAGAGGACTACGCCGCTATGAACCTGTTCCCCAAGGAACTGCTGCTATGATCGCATCCAGACGCCTCCAACCGCAGCTCAGAGGTCCGTGGGCAATACGCTTTGGGGCGAGCGAACGTCATATTGAAGGAGCCCCCTGTAGCATCTAAGGACACATGTTTTGGAAATTGAATTTATATTTAAGGAGTTTTTGTCGATTCTGCATTTTATGAAACGATTCTTGATTCTCAAAAAATGTACTGTGATATCTTGAAAACTGATTATTTCAATTTATATATGAAACACGCCTTTCGATCGCTATTTTTGTATAAAATTGACAATAACGAGGTAGGAAGCCGCAGACATTCGATCCGCGGAGGATATTGGAGTACTGCGCTTTTTCTAAATTTATAACATTTTAAGACTGTTGTAAGTTTTAACCGTAAACAGATATTACTGTAGCTAGTGGTTTAAATACAATCTCCACCTACCTATTAAAGGTCCACCCACACCGTCTGGATTCTTGGCGATCCTCAACAGTACGATTTTCGGGATCCTTTCTACCGCGTAAATGTCAACTATGGAATGATCTTCGTTGGCCTTCCCGGAGCGCTGACATGAGGCTCTTCGAAAATGCTGTAACGAGTATCCACCGTCACACCAGCGATGCATCGGCGACTTCTTTAGAGGGGTACACGTCCATAGGCTACGGTGACTACTTAACATCAGGAGGCCCGTTTGCTTTTTCATTAGTCCTTAAAACAATAAAAAAACGTTTATCCTATATCCTGTATAAGATTTATTCCACTTTTTTTTTATTCAAATTCGATAATTAATCAAGGATGAATGTATAATATTTTAAGTTGAAATCTTAAATATATTTTATTGTGTACTATTGTAATGGACACAAAGGTGGAGATCGTGTTGTAATTGAAATGAGATTGTTTGAATAGGGTGTGCTTTAAAATATTCCACGAATGGTACTTAAAATATAATTTTTTTTGTAAGTAAAATTTTATTTAGGTTTTTAAGTAGCTCATACAATCATTTACCATTTTATTTTTAATCTTGAAGTTATAACAACGAGTGTTTTAGGACATGTTGGAATGTGATACAGACCGACGTAGTGACCACATTGTTATGCTTCGGATGTTCGGTCGCTTGACATATTATCTATATTTATATTGTGCTACATATTGAGCTAATGCGCTAGATATTCATTAAACACGATACGGATACGAGTCCATCAAGCTCAGTTGGGAAAACACGCTCGTCATAACACGATATATCCGGTGTTGTGTTGCTAAGATTATAGCATAAAGGTATAAAATGCGTAAAACTTTAAAGTAAGATTAAAAAATAATTTTAAAATTGCTTTTTTCTCTTTAATATATGAATAACTTCAAAATAGAGCACAATTATAATGTTACTTGACAGCTATGAATATTATACATACTAACGTATGTTTACGTTCGAAATCTGTATATACATATTCTCATTGATAAAATAAAGTAAGCAATAGGGAGACATCACTGCAACTGGGAGAACTGGCAACACCAGTCAGATAATCAGTGATTACAAATTACGCAGGGGCACATGGTAAGGTCTCATTTGGATTTACTTTATAATTAAATCTATACTATATTTTATATTCGCTTTTAATTCATAATATATACGTAATACGTACATAATTGTATAACGAAAATCACGTTAACGCGGCACTGCCCTGTATTTAAAGATTTATTGCTCAATTTATTGGAAGCTTTTTTAATTTTATTTGTGGATACAGCAAAATAATTAATTGTAATTTATGATTCATTTCAAATAATATTTCAGCGTATAGCCCGAACTACGAATACACAAACCACTAATTTAATAAGGAACAGTTTTAAAGCATTTGATATTTATTTCCCACTTAAGGATGTAAGTAAGAATAAGATGTACGCCTGAAAAATTCAATGTCATTTAATTCGTGTTGTTCGCAGTTCACCGATACCTACTAGTAATAGCTAAATTGATTTTATAATATCTATAAATGATGCTGTGAACTTTTATAGAAAACTTTTTTTTTTCATAATAAAGGGCCAAGCATCTTTGAGCTGTTTTATTTATTCCTTTAGTCACCACACTTATTACATCTATTAATGTACTGTGACGAAGATGCGGAGAATGGACAGGTCAGTATCAGTCCTTCGTCTGAGGGACATAATATGAATCGCGTCACGTTAAGCACAGAATCGATCAGTTGAAATTGTAGTTGTATTTTTAAATTTAATTTATATATGCGGTTTACTAAAATATATAGTTATTCAGTGTAAAGGATATGAGACCATTTTATCAGAATGAATAATAACAAGTTACGAGCAAGGGTCTTGTTAAGTAATTTTATAGATAAATAATATAATAATAATAATATTAGATTTTGTTGTGTATGGTGCGTTGTACACAGTCAAAAATGTACATTGGTGCAATTTTTTTTCTCAAAACACGAATCGTGTACGCAGTCTTGGATAAAATAAAACACAATTTTTTTTGTTTTGTATATTACAAATCAAATCACAACAATTTTATTCAAACAACAAATATCTTAAAGAAATATTGCACGTATAAAAATGAATACCAATAAATTTAGAACAGTGTTGTTTCAATAATAATCATTACTGGGTTACACAGAAAATTTTGAAATACTCAAATATAAATAAATATATGTTTTGAACTACAGTATAGTTCAAAATATGAAATTAAAAAAAAGTGTGAATGTATTTGTTAAAGATTCCGATTAAATGAACATTACATTTTTAAATTAAGAATATTCAAGTGATCCCTTCCTGTCTCCCTTGGGAATATATATAATTACAAATAAGCATTGAAATCAACAGTCGTCTCACTCTGGCAAAATTACAACACTTGTATATATCTTAAACCTATTCTCTACTAATCTGTACTAGTGCAAAGTGTTGGGAGTAAGCTACAAATCCATGCCCAGCAGAGGACAACGGGCTGTAGCCAAATTCTCCATATATTACTGGAGACGCAATACTGCATTTTTTGCTATGTCCATAAAGCATTGGATACGCAAAAAGCGTCGCAGTGGAGTAATCTGGATACTTGACTCACGCTACCATAACACAATACCTGTCGCATATTATATACAACTTCCACCGAAGCTGTCCACACAGAGTAAGTTACATTATCGATACTTATTTCACTGAGCAATAAATATTTCAGTACTTTTTCTATCTAAATTATTAACTTTAATACACATACTACCTGGTTCGAGTTGCTTCGTGATTCGATAAGATAGCTACTGGGGACAGCTGTGCCTGAGAATGGGGCCCCTCGTCTCGGTCCTCAGTAGCACGTCTGCACCCGACTTCAAATAGACAACCAATCGAGGTTGGTTAAAATGTCCACGGGTAGCTCTGCACGCATAAACTTTACGACCGTTCGCCGCTGTCACGTAAATAATAGCTAGAGAATGACGGCTTCATTCCTACATATGTAAATAAAAAGTCCCCTCTTGTTTATACACGAATTATGCACAATTTGGCACTTTTCATTTAAAACAAAGTTATATCCCTGTTATCCAATCTTCTCTGAGGCAGACTCGAAGCGAAAATTTAAAATTTTGATCTAAGGATATTAGCCTCTATCTCCAAAATATAAGGGGCAAACTAATCGCCGCCACTTCCCGTTACTTTTTCTCCATATGCACTGTGGCATTACCCAAATACGAATAAACCCTAAGTCATACTCAATAGACTATTTGTGTGAAACATTTTATTTTTATATGTGAATGTATAGGGGAATAATGAGTGATGTCCTCCCGTACATGTTCGAGACGAACTATTTGCTATTTAGTTAGTAAAAGGGTTTATAATAGTGCTTAAAAAATGTTCACACGCACGATTCTAATGTTGGTAACTTATGGATTGTTTAATCTCCAACACCGAACGTTACACCGGCCTCCTATTAAACTCCACGTTGACAAATAATATAATGACCAACACCTGTCAATGTATTTGGCTTTCTAGTAAATATATATAGAGTGTACAGTGCAACTATTTTATACCCTCGTCCCCTTGATTCCCGAGACACTAATGTTACAACTAAAACATGAAGGAATACGACCATCGCCCAGTCACTCACGTAAATACATTATAGAAGGTAGTCTGTGTGACGTCACGCGGGTCGTGTGACGTAATAGGCACGAGCGCACTCAACGATCAGTACGTCGACGGCAACGGGCACGGCTGCGGTCAGTCGCGCGCGATCTGCTGACTCACGTGGCTGTAGTCGGTCAGCGGCATTATCACCACTTGGATCTGAAATATACATGTGCGTGCCTCGATAAAAGGAACACAGGACACCTCGTTTCATCCTTTACAACCCTCCTACGGTTAGATTTTTGAACCTGGGTTAATACGACTAATCTACGGAGGTAACAAAGATGGTAAGAATGGACGGATAGTATGATTAATATATTAAATAAAATGACAGATCAGCGGTATATGTCGGATTAAATTTAATATCCATTTCACATGTGTATATTGATTACAATACAATACTGTTTGTAAATGATATGCCGAGGAGTTTTTCTCGTTGTTACTTATCCTTTCACATGTACATTTTCGAAACTGGAATGAAAGCAAAATAATTTCCTTCGCTTAGTGAGCGTGTCACGGTTTATACCTTCATATAACTATATATTTTGATTGATATCTACATAAATGAATAAGAGGATGTGCAGAGGATTTTGTTTCATGTCTTATCATATAGCGCTTTTTCAAAACGTGATTAGGATCGAAGTTATGTTCTTGGTATACTGAGATTCAGATACAGATATATATCTATCTATTGCTACCTACGTCAGTGAGTTTGAGTTTAAAAAACTGTACCAAAGCTCTCACCCTGAGCTGGTCGCGATGGATACCGAGCAGGTGCTTCGGTTCGGGCACCTCGCATGTCTCCGTACACTTGGGGCAGCGGCTGGAATGCAATTGTGTTGCAAAGTGATAAAACTTAAATACAACGCTCTTGTTGATATTACATTCAACATATTATATAAGTCGCATACATTTGAAAGAATAACGGGATTATTATTAACTTTTTGTTATACACACAGAAAACAGAGCACAGTAAACTTTATTGAACTATATTTACCAATTTAAAAACGTACGCGCATTTTGAGATTATTGTATTTCGTCATCGCCTTAGGCCCACTTGGAACAACACGATACACCCTCACACCGTTTCGATTCAAAGCACAGAACGGATTTATTCACTGAATCCCCCCAGGGCTGACACAAAAATTTATTTTTAAGTTCAGACCGGTTAAACCGGTGTCCATACAGACCCGTGCGATTTGACGGTGGGCGTGATCTGAGCCGTCGGCGTGTACAGCGGCGTGTTGAGCTCGTCGAAGTCCAGCGCGCCGTCGATGTTGAGTACTCTGAAACGGACCCAAAATAAATATATGTAACTTGACAAAGTAATCAAAGTTGCTTAAATATTTTTTGTCAACAATATCCATCTGTTGGCTCACGGTCACTGTCACCTGTGGATTTTGTGTCATCAAAGGCATCCCATAATACGTTAAAAAGGTTTCAAACTTGATTCTGACAGGTCGATGGTAATTGTGCAAGGAGGTGAAGATTTCTATCTTCAAGCACAAGTACAGTAAGACTAAGGAGTGTTTTAAAATACTAATAGAGGAAGTGATTCAAGGCTCCAAATGTCGAGCCAGGCCTGAGATCGAACTCGGAGCCCTTATCGACAGTACCTGCTCTGAGCGGAGAAGCGATGCACCCTCTCCACCACCGAGGCTACGTGCTCCACGCCCTTCTGCACGCCCCACACCAGGATACCGATCTACAACGAGGTACAAACAAAAATATTAATTCACATGTATCGAATTTATTCACATAAAAGTCCTCTGTTCACAATCGTCGGCACTGAACACGGGACTTGTCCAACAATGGTGGAGAGCTCAAAGTTTAAGGATTTTAACAACAATGTTATATTAATCATTAACTACACTGGGGATTATACGGCTGTTTCCTATCAAATAAAATGACTGGATCGAATAGTTCGAACTGGAAGCGTGGATCGGTTAAAATACATAGATGGCGCTTCTGTCGAATAAAATTAAGCCTTAATTTACTGACAAAGCGCGAAGTATAGTATACCACCACTATCTAATAAGACAGACAGATAAAAACTCTTGCATTATTGGTACATATATTCAACTAATTAGTACATATTCAAAAGAAATCAAGGCACTAGTAACACATTGATTTTACAATTATAATAGTCTATCTTTGTGGGTGTAAATCAGATACGTCAAATATCGTTCACGTTGAATACGAGCCCCTTAGACATTACGTAGGTGATCGACACGCCCGTATCACCATCACCTTGACCCGCACGTCGGGCTCCAGCTGCACGGGCACACCGTACATGTTGACGGAGGGCTGCGGACACGTCTGACACGTTATGGAGATGCGCACCGTGCGCAACACCACCTCTGGCACCTGGACACAAAGACGAGTGTATTTTACATTCACATACATAATTTGTATATATATAAATACGGTCTCAATCGGGTAATAAATAAATACAATAACTTGTACATACGTACGACGATTGCGACATGGAGTGCGTGCGTGCGTGTTTCGTGTGTGTGAGTGTGTTGTTCGTAATGATTGATAATTCTATGAACTATGCTAATTCCTAGAATGCCTTTGGATCTTTACTACTCTTACTGCTAACCTGTATGCTATGTGACTCGACGTTCTGCTAAAGCGGATTTATTTGGATATAACATAACTTTAGATGTAAAGATCAGTAGACAGCTAGTACTCACGTCATAAGTCCCCGCCCAACCGATCATCATACTCTTGCGGAACCACACGCCCTTGGGATATAAATCCACCGTCCACTCGACCTGCTTGTCCTGCGCCACGTCCACGATGGACGGTCTGGTGGAGAAGATGAAGGTCCTGGTGTGATAGCACGGAAGCGAGTGGAAGCCGTCCACCATCAGCACTCCGCCCCACGTGTCTTCAGTGTAGAGTCGCGGGGTGAATAGCAGCCGCCCAGCGTCGGTCTGTTGGACTTCCGAGATGCGTTCGTACTGTCCTGAATTTGGAATGGAATGTGCAATTACTGGCTGTCTATGGCTTGATATATGAAAACTACGATGTCTCACTGTTCAAATTCTGTTAGTTCTGTTAAATTTAAGACAATTCGATCATGTTTGTTATAACAATTATATTAATGGAGCAACATAATATTACTTTATAATCTTAATTTTGAACGAGTAAAGTCGGCAAGCTGCCTTTTATTGATTTATATATAGATTATATTATAAAAAAGACGATCGAATATTTCCTGAATTTTATTTATGATTTTCTTACAAATAATAATTATAAACTTTATCTACCATAATTAAGGTTACATATTTAAATGAAGAATCCTGACACCCAGACTCTTGTCAATCTTGTGAGCGGTCGGCCTGGGAGACAGTTCCTTCCCATTTCATGTGAAATAATTTCAATTACAGTCCGAAATTTAAACTACATCTCTATTCAAATCATTATGATGGTAATTGTATGCGAGTGTTTGTATATAAGTGCGCGCGTGTACGTGCGTGAGTGGCTGCGTGAGTGCGCGCGTGTGTGCTTTATACATCTGATGGATAATTTCTTATTTGTATACGAAATTATTTGTCTTGTTCGTAGCCTACCTTATGTGTAGCAAATTCAATTTTATGGTTTAAATAGTACAGAGAAAATTGTGTATGAGAGAAGAACACGCTACGGATGTTTTAAAGGTTCTCATTCGTTATAAGACGTACGTTACAAAAATCTTTTAGCAATACAAACTAAAAAGATAAATTAATATTAACAAAGAAAAACATCCTACCCATACGTAGTTACGGTTGAACTACTTAACTGAGATTAGATTACCATGTATCTGTCACGTACCAGACTGGTAGCTCATAGCGATGGCCATTCGGTCCATGAAGAACTCCTTGTGCTGCTGCGTGAGGGGACAAAGCAGGAGCTTTGCTAGCTGGTTCGGACACATCATTGGGAACCTGCAACCAATTTACGAATGCCTGCACTGAAAATCAGTAACGCAAAATATTTTTGATTTAACTTTATGACCACTCCGGCGGCGACAAAAACATACAATATTTATTATAAGTATTTATAGTACCAATGTATTTAATATCCTGTTAGGAGTGTTTACTCGCAGTAATAACATTGTTACACAAACCTCTACTGTTGGATGTTATTTTATTCAACTTGTAGTTGTATGTAATATTTGTATAAGGATTAAATTTGAAAAAGTTTGAAAAAGTAAAGTCATGGGCCATTCACAAAGTAACATCGATTGGCCATACAAACATGGCACCAACACACCTCACGTGAGAGAACACGGCCACAACCAGTGAGTCCAGGTGCGCCTTGGCCTCTGCTTCGCTGAGATCACTGGAGTTCAGCCTTTCGCGCTGTTTGTCCAGCCAGCGGACCACGAAACTGTTACGAAACAAAACAAGAATATTAGAATTACACCTTCAGTATTATTCTACAAAATTAGAAAGAGCCACAGCTATACACACAAGTTTATAAAATACAATCATGGTGTAGTTGTTGATTTTGCAAGACTTTTCTCTATTTCTTATTTGACGTGTATGTAATATTAAGTCATTACTGTAGTATAGTGCAGTGTAGTCCAGGGCTTTTTTGATGGCACAAGAACTTGTAAAATTCGTTTGACTCACACTATATCAAGATGGCAGAGTATGCTCTAAACTTCCATAGCTGGTTAATGGATAATAGATTGTATCGACGAGGACTCACTGGTAAAGGCTCATCTCATTGTGCAGCACCAGGTCGCTCTGCTGCAGCAGCAGAAGCAGGGTTTCGCCCTCCAGCTCGCCAAGCTCCGCGTCAGACCACACCCACTCCACGTTCCATTTCACGAAGTTTTGGCAGGCCTGAACAAATATTGCTGATGAAATAACGACTCAATAGTTGTATACGACTGACCAATGCCCCAGAGAGGTTCCATTGGCAGCCGAAACAAACATTTATGTTTAAACGTTCGTTGGGTGTTGTATTTTTCACTTGTCTTATTAAATTATCATTCTTTCATTTAAAAAATATTACCTAAGTTTAGCTTACGTTGCGTTTTATGAATAACTAGTTCACCTGCCTTAGCAACCTCGTCGTGACCGCAGGCCATGGTGTACTGCATCCAGGATATCAGGTGGCCACGTTTAGCCGCCTGCGCGACATGCTCAGACATGTAATCTAGGCAAAGCGTCACCAGATCCTGCAAATAAAGCCTGAATTTGGAGTTTACAAAGCCTGGTACACACAACTCACAGAGTTTGCACTCTTTCGATTAAGTAAAGAGGTAAATTGTGCTTATAAATAAATAAGATCTTGGCCTTAAATCTGTTATCAGTATCTCCAAATTTTGTATCAAACAAAGTATGGTAATATATTGTGGTCAATCAGTAAGAACTCTATTATTATTCTCCTTTGATGAAAGTAATTATTATGAGAAAACCTGCTTACTGGAATGTTCTCTAATGTTCTGTAAACAATAACATATATGTAGGTTATGACAATACAGTAGTCTCCTTTGCAACTAATTTCTAGATTGCTATAAGTACAGTTCTCAGCCACTCTATTGAAATTAATGTGTTGTCACACCTAAGCTGTTGAATCTAGTATTCAAGCTCCATTAACTTGAACTCTATATATGACTCTTGGCAGATTTGATCTTTCATTTGGTAAGGCAGGGTAGTTTCTATCTAGTATACAAATTATTGCAATGCAATTACAGAGTGTTTAGATCAATGTTTCTGTTACTTCATAGCAGAATTATGTTGGAGTTCAGTGTTGTAGTTTTGTTGGTAAAAAATTCAACTAATATGTCTCATTCATGTCTATATTCTGAATTGCCACTTAACGTTGAGTATACTGAATGACTTTCACTATTATTGCCAAGCAGTAGATTTACCTTCACATTATATTTGTCAGCCAAAGATAGCACCGGAAGCACAGTCTGATAAGAGATTTTTATTTGACCAGTGTAGAAATATCTGGAAACAGAGGATTTAATATAATTATAATAATGTACTGATGCAAGACTTACCTCCAATACAAGCTCTGTTGACAATAAGCAGTTTGATTGTACAGCCATAACACAAATAATATATAACGATTGTAGATTTATGATAGTAATACTTTTGTACCGATTTTTCTCATGTGATCATATTAAAATAAATAGTATAATATCTTTGCATTTTAATTAAAACAATATCTTATTACGGAAAATAAACACATTTATTCTTGCTCCATTACTACCTGATGTCATCTGACTAATCCACCTACCCACATTATGATCAATATATACTACACCTTCCTTACCA
>PDGT01000058.1:810118-866946 GCA_003671415.1 Megathymus violae | reverse complement strand
GCCACTCACTCCACTCCCGGTTCATTAGCATTATCTAAAGGTGAAACATGAATGTACTAGTATTGACATCACTGTACAAGTGACAGTTTAAATATGAGGCAAGTAACACAAGTAAAATGAAATCTCAAACGCTCATAACTTCGTCTTACAATTGTATGTGTTGTGGGTGGCATAAATATACAGATGTCAAACATACGAACAGCCAAAACGTGACAATATTAACTTAACTGTTGCAGCTGAGAATCCATCCTTTGCCATCAAAGCTCAATGAATGTTCATTACCTATCTTGAACAGAATAAATTATGTATGTAAGGTAATAATTAGTAATAATTACCTCACTAAGTTATAATTAACTTGAGTATAGTAAACAAAAATAGTACATAAGGCAGTCTTATTGCTCTAGAGCAGAGGTTTTCAGACTTTTTTTTCTCATAAACCACTTTCAAAATTTAGCTGGTTCCGGTGGACCCCCTGCAGCTACATTTCTACCATATTCCCAAAACTCGACATAGTTTTTACAAGTAACAGTCGCCTACACTGATAGATGAAGTCACGCCAACATTGTAGTTCTTCCCTATCGAAAGCAGATAAATTTTCGTGGATTCCCGCTTACGAATTATGAACCGCCATTTTTTGTCACGCCAACGTAGACCCCCCTCGAGTCTCCCGTGGACCCCTGGGGGTCCACCTGGGCCACTTTGGGAACTAAGGCTATAGAGGATTCTCTTCCAGGTATTTTATGGGCAGATAATAATATACAAAAATGGTGTTGCTATTTACAACAATACAAAAAACAAAAATAGTTAACACCAATACTACAACTGAAAAATAAATAAAATATAACAAATAACTGTAATTACAGATTAATTGACTAATTGAGCTACAAGCCCAATGAGTATAAATTTGATATAATGAGAACACAGACCTGGAATACCTCACTACTGGCACATAGTATTAGCCGATGCGCTGGATAGCCAACTCCTGCCACTTCGAGAGTGAGGTCACTCATCAACTGTTCCGCATACAGTGTTGCTATTTTGAGAAGCACACTCTTTGAATTATCCACCTAAAAATATAATATCTGATAATGTAATTGATACCAAAAAGTTTTTTATAGTAACAGCAAACAAGGGAAGAACCATTTGCTGCAAAGTGGTTTCCAAATAACTTTAAACGATTTTGGGGGTGTAAATTAGCCATGTAGATAGAGAACTGTATTACCACTGTCGATATTAACTGCGTGTAGAGTAAGCGAACTCTAACAACAGGGACCGTTCACTAAAGCTTCATCCGTTGTTTAACAAAGGTCACGGGGTCACCAGGGGGAGCAGGGGAGGTTGATTTAGACTTAAAGACGAATATGCCCCTTACATTCGTACAAAACTACATACCTAGTACATACATACATACATAGTACATTCAAATAGGATTTTACCTCAAGGCCCTCCGCAACATCTTCATCTTTAATTTTTTGCGAGCTTGACGTTCCCGCAGAACGTTCTTCTAAGAGAGAACTCATTTTTCTGGGACTATTTATTTACATTTTCGAAAACATAAACCGAAAAATATCCGACTTTCAATATCATTATTAAACTCGAGTTTAATATCATATCGGTGACAAACATGACATGACACATGACATCAGGGTTGCCAATATCCATTTTACTATATCCCCAAAAATCAAAGCGAAATTTTTCAAATTCGGGGAGAAAATATTCCAATTCCCCACATATTCCCCAGACAGAAATAAAGGAAAAAATTAAATTTATGCAGATTCTATACATTTTTATTAGGGCTTTTACCATAACGTACAATTTAATATTTATTTAATATATATTTGAAAATATTACACTGTTTTTTTATCGTCTCTAGTAGTCAATAAAGAAACTACTGTGTATCATGTGTACAGTCTGTTTCTGTTGGCTGTTTTAATATTACTTAAGTTATTTAACTTCCTCTCTATTGATGCGTTAGTGAATGGAAGCACGGGTAAAAACTGTTTAACTATTTTTTAATTTGGAAACAAATTTTGTCCTGCGGCAGAAACAGATCAGTCGTATTGATTTCTAGACTGGGACTTTTTCACGTAGTAATGTACATACTTACAATACACAAACTGGTGATGCCCTGTAGTAAAAATGTAACTGATAACATGTACAATATGACATATAATACTTTCATACTAATAAGAGAACGTCCAAAGAGTAATTTATCGACTCTTTAAAAAATCTTTGCATCTGTTGAGAAATACTTTACGTCTGGGCATATCTGCTTTAATCTCTGGGGTATCGATTTTGGAAGCAACTGCTACTCCAAGGTATATCTGTTCCTCTCGCAATTGCCATGCAGTGTATGCATGATTAATGTCACATATTTTAATAGGATTAATGTAATTTCTTTGGTTAATTTAGGTAGTGCCCAGGACATGAATTCATAATATAGCTTCTAAGCAAATCAAGAATTATTTGACCCGACATCAGGCGCTCTGATATTAACATATCGGTGAAATAGAGCTTGAGATCTTTCCAATGGTCCAAAATCCTTTCGACGACTTGAACGAGCGAAAGCCACCTTGTCTGAGATGGGTGTAATATTTTCTGTGGTTTTAAATATAAAAATGTTTGAAATAGAATTAGTTGTGCACATAGTGTAGAAGGCATCTTTAAAAAATGAATTATACTTCTCGCTAGCTCCTCACACCTACTGGGCAATCTTTAGTATGCTGCGATGGCGCAAAGATTAATGGAATGGCAAGTACTTTTCATTATTACTATTCCAGGGCACACTTCTTTGAATCTACTGGCCACAGAGTTTTCCGAATCCACCATGACATTGCATCTGTCGGATCTGAATCCAACAATATTTTTAGTGGTTTGTTGTGTCTCGTAAATATCTCAATTGGTTTATTGTAAATATTGATCGCAGTTGCTCCTTCGTTCATCTCATTCGGATCATCACCGCTGAATAGATTATGAAGGTTCCAAAATTTAGTTTTTATTTTTCCTACATCTTCTTCAAAATATTATACGTGATAATAACTACACGTGAGGTTTTATTGCTCGAAATATCCGTTGATTGATCCGTCATTACACTAAACTATGGTGTTTAAATTTTTTTTTTTGGCTAATTTTGGCTATGTGGCTTGGATTTCCTGTGAAAATAATCTCTTTTATAACTTTTAGAGTCCGGTGTGCATTCTTTTAAAACCTTGCCGAAATCATCTGAAACATTAAATGATATGTTTTTGTGTTCAGCGATAGAAGCAGCTAACTTAATATCCGCAACGCTAGCTAATTTCGTTGTACTAGGTTTCTGTGTCGAAGAAGTCCTTGCCGAAAAAAAACTTGATACATTTTGGCTGCCTTGTATAACAGAGATATTTTTATGTTTGTTACCTTCACTATGTTTTATGATTACGTGTTTTTCTGCAACCATTCGAATGTCACACACTTTGCACTTCGCTTTATAATTTTTTTCTCAATCTGGCCTGTACTTTTGAAGACGATGTTTCTCTTTTGTACCATATCGCCTCTACTTAGATATTTCTTCTTTGGCATGAATAATTGACCAGGAGTCAATCGTCATGTTCATAACCATCACTGCCACTTTCCATTATGAAAATACACAAAATGTATTATTTTACACGACTTTGAAATGATTGTTATTACTTTGAATTTCGAATGAAAACGGAAAAAATGAGAAAGATTATGCGACTGGAAGTGGAAATTTTTTAATTCTCTCGTTTGTCATATAAAAAAAAGGTTGCACTATGTACTGCGAAGGATAATCGGGGAATTTCCGGCCGTCGATACAGAAAAAGTCACAGTATCAGAATTCGGATACACGGTTTAAATATTCATATATGGTAAAGTGAAGCAATTGGGAGAAAACTTAAAATTATAGGTCTTTAACGTATCCTTAGATATGGATAGTACATAGTACAAAGGGTGAAATTATAAATAAGTATTAAATAAAAACTATAATTGTAGTATAAAATTCATCCCTGACTGCAAGTAGTGTTGGGTACAATAAAACAAAATCGTAATATTGCCATAGACTAATCCCTATAAAATCTAATTGAGGAAAATATCCTACGTTTCAAATAGTATAGACAAATATATATTTCCTTAAATTCTAATAATCATTATATCTACAATTTATATTTCATATGTAAGTGAAATTGTTTTACATACTTTTCTAGATGTAATATTTGAAACAACCATAAATTAAATTAGTATTGATCTACTTCCAACAATGGCAAATTCGATGTTAATCGATTATACATGTTTCGTAGCTCCCTTTTTTTAATCGAGCTTGTCGAAAAAAGTAAAACTATATATATTGTATTGTTAGGAATTAAAAAAATATATAACAGAAATGAAAAATAAAAGACGGTAGAAACACGTTCTCATGATCTCACGTTCTCGTACATGTCTATGGCATTTTGATTATTGTCGAATCGCTACCCAAACATGTTGCATCAAGTAATAATTTCATTAATTAATTAAAAATGATAAATTCCCTCCTGTAAGTTAATCAATCTAATGGTTTACAGTTCAAAAAATTGGGCTAGTGCCACTCTTTTAGAAGACCAGTTTTATCCGACAAAGTTCGCAGTCATAAACATCATTAATTTACATTCTTATTTTTATAGCATGGTGTTCTTAAATGTCTTTTTATTTGTTTTCGTATTTTATTATATTTTCAGTGGGTAGATGCTCTGTATACGGAACAGTGACTTCAAAGTTTGTCAGGTCTCCATTGCTACCTTCACCGAAACGGAGTTTATTATGTGTTATCGCCATCATCGTTATCATCATTCCCCGTAACTGTCCCACTGTTGGGCTCGGGTGTTCATCACAATGAGAGGGGTTATGGCCATAGTCCACACTGACCAAGTGCGTCGTGGTAAATTTTTACATCATTTCATAAAAACATTTCTTGCTTAGAAATGTAACAAGAAACATAATATTTGTCCCGGTCCATGCAACAATTTCTGTTAAGCAAATTTCTTTTCGATATTTTTTTGATGTAAATACCTCATAAATGAGCTGTTGGCCCATGGGATCGTTAGTTGTAACCATCATCTAATAATAGACGTTCGGTATACCGAAGGCATCTACGTTGCGTTGCAGGCCTGCACGGAAGCTGGGAACACCAAATAGACAGCAACCGACGGATAAATAGATCATGGATGGTGGCAACTAGCCAGGCAGGTAAAAAACTCTATCGTCTTGCACAGGTACCGACAGGATTAACAGGGTGGTACGGCGCTTCGCAACCTCCAACAGGATGCACTTTGTACTTCATCCATCTTCCATCTCGGTACACCACGAGCAAGGTTGGATTGTATTTCAAATGCTTTAGTAATTCAGAAACAAAGATTCAAAAGTCCTTATTATTTTCACAAGTGGTTTTATTTTCCAATAAAAAAGAGAGGCCGTGTATATTTATGGTAATCATATTTATAACCGGGCACCCATGGCCAGTGAGGTTTCAGAATCTTCGTATCATATTCATAGTTTTTCACATAATTGATACTCAGAGGTGACGCACTGAGAAAATAAAATCCTCCCGCAATGTAAATTCTTAAAAATACTGCTAAATAAAAGACGACTTGAACGGGAAAGTTCATATTCTGAAAAGTAGTAAATAGATTTTTGAGTCCACAGCAACGTTTTGGTCTTTCGTCGTTAACTCTGCTGAACAACGAACGAGGAAATTGCGATAGAAAGGCTATCAGAGGTCGCTGGATGCTGGAGTCTGTACCACTCACTTTATTCTCAGCGGGTTATGTGCATGATGATTTAACATTTAATGAAAATATGGCAGTTGAAGTGTCGGAGAGCCAGCCAAGACACGTGTTCCTCTGGTGTTGTAGAGCTATGGAGTGACAACTTATCATCGGGTGGTCCATCTATGTTTGTCGGCTATCAACATAAAAACGCTATTGAAACATAAACTGTTACAATTGATGCAGTGAACGCATGTTATACTATTAGTTATATTTTCTAAGATGTACATATCGTTCTATTCTTGTGAGATTCTCTACTGCAATCCGCAGGTAACGCTGCGCATAGGTTGGTGGGGTTGTGATCCGCTGCAAGTACCATCGTACAAAAGATGATTACAAGAGGTTCATTTTGTTTGTCCGAAACGTGTTTCGGTTGTTGTATTGGCAGGCCGGCTAGGCGACAGTGAATCTAAAGGTTTCACATTTGAACATGGAAATTTAAGGTATATATACATATACGGTGCCCCGTTTAAAGTTTTGCTGACTGCATACTATAAAAATTTGTCGACGCTTGATGACCTTCTCCACATTATCTACAGTGGCAGTGGTACGTGTTGTGGTCACTTGGATTATCTTTTATTCACACACGCCATTCGCTACTTACTATCTATTAATCACAAACGTCATTCGCTACTTACTTTGTCCAGAATGATTACTTGTCCTTGAATTTAGCATCGATTTATTCCAAAACACCAATATTGTAAATAACACAAAATTCAAATTTTACTCGGAAGTCGGTGCCGACTTAAATTGCATTTATGTAAGCATGAATCATTATATTATTTATCGAGCAACTTCTGTCCTGATAAGGTAGAGTGTGTTTTTCTGTTTACTTTCTAAACTTCTTTAAAAGTAATTTTTGTGTACACCGTCCCACAATATTTGCACAAATGCGTTGTAGTCATACCATTAAGGCTATTAAATATCGAAAAAATATATTGATATTTTTCTATACTTGTTTCTGTATTTAACATCCAATAAAGAAAATACCAATTTGCACGGCTCTGTATTATTCTTATGATTTATGAGATTTTCTCTTAATAGACCTTGCAGCTTTAAGATTATCTTGACTAGCGAGTAAAGTCGAGAGCTGTTTTCTTTTTAACTTCTTTTTAAAGGTATTCCGAGAATGTCGCCATGGATTCCTTTTCTGGAATTTCCGCTTAAGATATTAATATCTCTTGGGATTTACGCAACGTCTATTTCTATCGTATGTTTAATTTCGTTTCGTAATGTTTGCAATTAGGCTTTTCACCCTGTTCTGGTTGGCAAGTGTTGAAATGATTTTTATAAGCCGATCGAATGTGTGTTTTAGCATTTAAATCCAGTAATTGTAAGCATTATGAATAAATGATATATCTATGTCTATGTCTATGTCTGTCTAATTTATTTACTGGAGATGCTAATGTCTTCGGATGAACTGCTGTCAGTGTAACTTGAACTGCGAGTCGATTCGCTAGCTGATGTGAACTGGTGCACTAATTTGTGTTTCTTAGGTCGATATGGCATCACTACAATCGGTAGACCCGCTGGAGGTACAATAATGGGTATGGGGACAGGAGCTGGAGCAATCCCAACCATTGGAATTATTGGATAAGGCGGCGGAAACTGGGGCAAAGATCTCGTAATACTCATATGTTGTATAATTATTATAATTTGAATTACTCGATAGCAATACATCTGAAATAAAAATATTAGCTAAGTGTCCAGGTTCTGGAGAATCTATCATTATAGAGTAACATATAACTTTATCACAATTTTTAACATTATGTAACTTCGAAGTTTTCGAATTTCGAATGTTGAGGAGTTTCACTCATTTATATCCGGAACACATCATCAAATCTTCACTATGTATTAAGATATTAATGGGACATATTAATGGGACCGTCTAAGAACCAGATGTTATTGGAGATCCTGCACGCTAAAAGATATAAAAGCGAACATAACACCGCCTCCTGTTTAAAGCCTCCTAAAAATGTAGGAATATCGTCTACTTAAATGTCGTTATCTAAAGTAATGCTAATAAAATAATAAATTTCAGCAAAAATTTAGCTGCCGTGCCTTAACATTACATAATTAACCAATCACAATAGTACTATTGTGTGATTTAAGTAAAGCCGACAATTGTAAGACCACTTTATGCTTGTTTTTTTAATACGTAGTTCAATGTATTAATACACTTAAAGGATCGTAATTTTGTAATGTCGTCAATACGTAATTCAGTTTGGGCCAGGAAGGTTTATTTTAAGTATGAACGTAAGTTATACTTGGTTAAGTCATGAGAGTTACAACTTTTTGTGTAGCCACTAAATTTTGGTAAAACAGAGATTTTATTTGCAGATAAACATGTTAATGGAAGTTTTAAGAGGAATATTCCTTTTTAAAATTGCTTTAGCATTGACCAAAGAAGCAGAATTGCCGCTATGTCCTACCAACGTCCTTTACTTTCCTCAAAATTTGCCTATGCACTGTAGAATGCCAACTAATGCCGATTTTTCTGCAATCTCTGGTGGGTTTCCATCAGTGCCTCAATTTAATCAAAGTCCACCTTCCAATAAACATTCTCCTCTGTCTGTGCCAATATCCATAACATCCGGTATTCCTGGACCGATGCCGATACCTGGACCATTGTCGATGCCTGGCACAATGCCTATTCCTGGACCAATACCCGTGCCTGGACAAATGCCTATACCAGGATCAATCGGACCATCGGGGCCTGTACCTTTTTCAGGACCTATATCTCTTTCCCCAGGACCGGCACATAAACTTCCAGTAATTGTGATGCCATTTTATTCTCCAGACTCTTCCTTCAAGAAAACAGGGAGACCTGATTATCCTCCTCAGCATTCTTACCGACTAAGAAAGAGAAAAATAAGACATGGACGTCGAAAGCCAGTTGATTATTCTTCCGATACGAGTAGCAGCACTGAAACAGAGCCTTCATCAGAATTACCTTTTAGTTTATCCTCAGAGTATCAAGGTTGGTGGAAAGGTAGAAAAAACCACCGCAAATTCAGTGGACCAATCAGGGTAAAAAAAAGGAAGCGTAACCAAAAGAGACAGTTATTAACACCTGTTCTCCAATATGTAACCAAAGATGGTTATGTCGTATTCGAAAAGAAAATATCTAAGAATGAAGCGAAGGACTGGTTAAACATTAAAAAGGACGAAAAGGTTAAGATTAGTACCCTAGTATCGCCGGAAGCAAGAGATATGGAATCAGACGAGAAAAATAATGATCATATCGCGGAGAAAGATATAGCCATAGATGACAATGTAGAAATTGTAACTAAGAGAAATGCATATGGACTTAATAGAATAAAAGCTCTCAGGGACAATGCGACCAGGATAAAACTTACTCGACGGCATTGAATTTTCATAATTTTTGTAACATTTCTAATTTTGTACAATTATTATTAAACTATTATATATACAATTCTATGCCTAATTGTTTGAAAATAGATATATACATTATGTTGTTAGATCACCCTAATGAAAAATAACTATTTTCTATGATAAATATTTACCGAATTATGGAATAACAACATTTTTTTCAAACGACTTCTAAAGACCAAATCGGAGGTTTCCAAACTACCAAATGGAAACTTTAAATTTTCTGAGTATCATTGAGTATCATTTTCATTAACCGGTTTTCATGTCAAGAAAATAAGCGTTTAAGGAAATGATTAGTTTTTTACGCTGACCAAGTTTGAGTTGGTAGATTTTGCAGTGAAGAAATAAACAATACCGTAGCTCTGCGGCAAAAAGCAAGCAATATCAAAATATAAAATTCTCTGAACGACTAAGACACATTACTAACACTAATATATTTTTTCAGTTGAAAACTTACATAAAAATTATTTTTCTTTTTGAAATTATGCAAAATTTCGAGGGGTCTAATTATTTTATAATCAATAATTTTATAATTACTGTAGTATCCAACTATGACTTCATCTTTGACGTCATTGTCAATCTTCCCGTCTAGACAATGAATTTTACCACGCCGTTCCAAATAGTAATAAAAGGGCAAAGGATGATATGATCCTACACAGATAGGTAGATCGTCACTTATGATTGCAGCGAAACTCATCATCATCATTACAACCCATTATTTTCCCACTGTTAGGCTCGGATTTCCAGTCATAATGATCGGGATTTATGTCATAGTCTGCCACGCTAGCCAAGTGCAGATTGACGGAAATCACACCTTTGAAAACATTGTGGAAATCTTTAAGTATGGGGATGATGATATTCAGAATGTTTTCCTTCACCGAAGTAAGTGATAGTTAATTTATAATACACATATATTAAAAAAAATTAAAGGTACGTCCAGGCTTCGAACTCTATAATCTCTTAGTATAGTATAGTCTCTATATTCTCTGTTAACTTATAGTCTCTTGTGCGGGCAACCGAGTTTCAAACCACTAGGCTACCAATCAATTCAAAAAGCCAATTTTAACCATATATAATTTATTTTCTTAAAACATACCAACACTATCCTTTCGCATGGACAATTTCCTAGTGACAGCATGAGTAGCGAATACTATTTGTGGGAAAAAAAGGTATGCTGATGATTATGATAATATTTATTTGAAATTAAGGCTTTTTTTATTTAGTTAATAGTAAACTATTGTAGTAGTTAATGGGCTTGTATAATCCTGTGTAGAGCTTTTTAAATGGCACGGTAACAGTACAAAGTATATCATATTGTGTCATTGAACTAAGAACATGCATGGGAAAAGAAAATTTAGCTTAACTCTGAAAAACATAATCGTTACGTTTAGAAACATCAAAACATGGTCATTTATTTTAATTAATGTATTAGAATTCGGTAAACTAAAAAATCACCTTAAACATTTCTAATTTCCTAACAGAAATTTCACACTACTATGATCTCTTATTACGCAGGACTAGACCGATTTTACGGGGTACAAAGTATCATAAATATTGATCCAAAACTGTAGTTATTAATATGTTAAATTTCAATTTAGTTTTACCAGTGATTTTCGTGTGGTACTATATAAGATCGCCAAACATGCAGATGGACAAAGTTTATACTATATTACAAAAATAACGATAACAAAGCTCAAATACGTAACGTACAGATTTGACTTATTAGGAAAATTCCTCCAGGACCCCGGGACCCCAGGACCCCCGGTGTTAAATATGATCTTTTATACGAGTCTAAAAGATCGAATAAATAAATAAGATCAGATAAATAACTATAAAAACAATTAAAATACTTAATGAATTCTTACTTTACATGTACATTTTCTAATGTTCTTACTTTACATACGAGTACATTTATATAGTACGTACTCGTTTCTCAATGCGAGAAATCACATTTATATAACATTGGCATTGAACTGCAACGTTACAAAGACCGTCCTTCATTCCACAATAGCTATTATTGCGTAACAAATATGTAAAATGCATAAAACTCGTTTTCAATCGTCAAATACTGCGATAAACTTTGCAGTCTCAGAATGGTTTACGTGAGTAATTGTTAGTCTTGTATTTGTTGTTTTTACTCGAGTCCAATGTGATTGGGTTTTTTCTTTTACGGATTTTTAATGAAACATAATTTTCTTGCAGAGTGTCAAGCATAATTTAATCCTACTTGCAGTATTTAGCAACATTTTTACACCAGCAAATGGACAAATTGCAATGCCCATGTACATGCAGGCGGCAGTGCCACAGCCAGTGTACGCTATGCCCGCGCCAGTGCCAATAGCGGTGGCAATCCAATTGCCAGAACGTAAGACTACAACAACGACGACCCCAACAACAGAGTCACCTAACTATGCTATAGCTATACCTGTACCGGTACCGATGTCATTGCCGGTACAATTAGCTGTACCAGCTCAGCCACCACCAGCTTATTGCCAAAGCAAGCCGAAACCGAAGGCTTGTCTCCCGTGTCCACCTTGCGTTTGTTTACCATCTTGTACTCCCGCTTTTTTTTCGTATTGTTCACCATGTCATCAAAAATGTAGATGTCGCAATTCTGAAGACGCCCCGGTACCTTTGCCTTTGAATCCTCCTGTACCTGCTCCCAGACCGGTATATACCATGCCTCTAGTTCCTGCGCCTGTAGGGCCACCGCCTGTGGTGATTTTTCCTCTACCTCCAGTTATACGAAGACCTGCTGAAATATCAACATCAGAATCTGATAGCAGTGACATCTGTGACAGCAGTAGTAATCGATATTACTTAAAACGTGGGAGAAAATTAAGGAAAACTATAAAAACACGTAAGCGCAAAAACAGACGAAATGCTGGAGGTGAAAGTGACGAGAACACCGATCTTGTTAAACCTGTATTATCTTACGTTTCTGAAAATGGGGATGTGAAATTTGAAACTAAATTAAGTAACAAAGATGCGTTGAAGATACTCAGTGCGGGAAAGAAAAAAACATCTAATGAGCAACAGACTGTGAATACAGAAACTGATGATGGCTCAGTAGTCGTAACAAGCGGGAGAAGACAATCAGAAGGGAAGTATAATAAAGTTATGTTAAGAGACATTCCAACGAACCATGAACTAAAAAAAGGCAAAAATAAATTCATATTTAAACCTCCATTTAACCAAAATATTAATAATGTGGCAGTTTCTTTCCAAGTTACATAAACTATATGGATTTACTTTAATAGAAGTTGACCACTTGTTATTTGCCCAGCCCAAAATTTATTTGCGCAAACTCGCTTAAGTAATAGTTAAGAAACAATAGCAATTCAGAACATTTTTCAGAGAACAATTACAGCGTTACGTTACTATTTATGCCACTTCTATACAAAAGTTAATTGCAAACGCCATGAACCTGCACAACCAGAAACGATAACACAAAGAAAACGTGTGTTTTCACAGTCAAAATAGTGTTACTTCATAACAGCCATCAGCGGTAAAAAATGTCAATTTTAAATCTTATTGAAGTATGGCTTCTTTTTATTAACGTCAACAGTTACCTTTTCGCTGAACGGGCGGCATTGACAAAAGCCCTAGAAGCATCTACCCGCCTTCATTTGTTGCCTCATCATGACAAATTTAAAACAGTTAAAGACATTATACAAGATAGAAGATATAAACGGGATTCGTCCTCGGTGCAAGAAGTAGTCACAAAGCCAAGTAAAGAAACAAACGGTGGGGCTAACAACACCTGTTGTATGGGAATAGATTGTTATTATCCGTGTCCTTACCCCGTTGTATCAATGTACCCTGTTGTCCCGCCACAGTTTCCTGTTGTTCTCCCAGCCAGGACTGTATACGAGCCAGTGGTCCACAACCATCCTCCTCTTCGTAAGATAGTGGAACTAATTAAAGCTGACAGGATAAGGAATCGATTTAGTTCCAGTACTAGTAACGAAGCATATTCGAATATCGGGTCATCGCAATCGAATCCGAACATCGATTATTATTCTGATTAACAAAACGATAGGGCCGTTATTATTGTAAATAAATCTACATTTTAATTTAATTACGTAGTTTTTATATTCTCTATTAGTTTTACACAGATACTCGTAGTTTATGCATTTTGTCATTAGGTTCACGGTCCTTGTAGAAATCAAAGACAACTGTTTTAATAGCATTGTTTTGTTTTATTTAATGTTGAAATATTTGAGGCTATAATAAGAAATTAGTTCTATTTTTTTCTAGCTGGCAGGTGTATTGTCTACAAAATTTTGAAAAAAGTTTCGGTTTCAAAAAGTAATACCGTCAGTCACCACTAATCAGTAAAGCCTATTTAATGTCCGATTTTAGAAAACATTCGACAATTTTATTTATGATTAAAAAATATTAAAAAAAATCGAATGATCCCTAAATCTATCCAATAAATTGATGACGTAGATCAGTTTTAAGAGGGGAGAAAACGAAATCCTAATGTGGTGGTTGATTGTGTAATGGAGAAATGAGCTTCTATGGTTTAGGCTTTGTTGTATTTCAAAACACTGAACTTAGGCTCCGTATAATCTCATTCATTCATTTCATTCGCAAGGTGAATAATAAAATATACGTAATAATAAAATAAATTAATTAATAAGTTTATGAAATACCTCTTTTATTTGTTTATTATTTTCCTTTGTCTTTAAGGGAGTCTTCACAACGGCCTGGTTGACCCGGTTCAATATACAACATGAAATGAGTGAAAATTACACATAAATATTTATGAACTTTAAATGTTTACTTATTTTATACTGATATATTGATAAATCATTTATTACGTAAAGGAATGAAAATAGTTCTTGAAGCGGTTATTTAATGTATTTTATTAGGTAAGAAATTTGTAATGTACATATAGATACAATTTCAAGTTAGTTATTGATATTAATCGGTATGTATAGACAGACATACATCAATTAATTATTAACGAAACTTGCAAGTAAAATAATGTCCTTAAACTATCTTATAGTGATTAATAAAATTGTAACACTTTTGATAATATGGTAGTCACTAACGAAATCTAGTATTCTAACTAACGCCATCTATTATTTACTGAGTAAACTCATAAATATCAAGTAAAGACAAAATAAAACAAAAGTATCTGTGCATCAAATATTTTTTGGAAATTTTTAAAATAGGTAAACTTTTCCGTCGATATAGAAGTCAAAACGTGTTTTGTTAAGTTTTTTTGTGTATCTGTCTTTCTGTCTGTCCATGTATCACAGTAAAACCACGAAACAAATTTAGATTAGGGATGTTATGGATATAAAATTTCGGATCAGAATATGGATACGGATATATGAATGATATTACACCGGTTTTGGTTACGGTTACGGATATTAAATTATTTCGGATTATCCGACTGTTTCGGATACTCGATGGTTTTCGACTTGGAAAATATTTGATGTATTTTCAAGGTAACATTTTGACTAACTGTCTAGATATTATTTGGTATTATATGAATGGAAAAAACCTTGAAAAATAAATAATAAAAACTGCTTCAAGGTGCTCAATATTCAGATAGCGAAAACCTGTCATAACGTATTTCATTTCACTCTACCCCTATCCGAAATTATTAGAAATTTTATATCGATATCCGATAGTTTCGGTTACGGTTATGGAGCTCCATAACATCCCTGATTTAGATGGTACTTAGTATATAATTTATATTATGGGTAATAATCTAGGCTACTTTTAATTCCGGATATGGATTTCTTCCCGCGAAATAGACTATAACAGTAAATATGGCGGGTGTTATTTCTGACAGTCAAGCACAGCTTTTGTGAAGCGAAGTGAGGCCGGGTTACTAGTTTAGTCATCACCCTGAACATCACAACGGTCTCACCGTAATATTAGCAGTGATTTTGTTCTATGACAGTTGAGATTCCTCTAATTACCTAATTATCTTATAAATTAACCCTTAACATTATTACTTAAAACTTATCTTAACAACTTATTTACAGATTACTCTTATTTTTGATTGTCTTTACAGGGGGATACAAATTAAATGTCTCTTATTGACTTGGCTTAAGCGACATCATGCTCATGTATGTTCTACGAACTGTTTATTTTCAAGTATTTCTGTGACGCCTTCCCGTTTTCCTCGATGAGTAGTACTTCCTGAACGGCTGCGGGTTTTTCATCGTTGATTCGGAGCCCCGAGGGGTTTTTGCAGAGCCGCGCCGAGCGAACACTTCGTATCGTGTACATCAGGAGGCCGGCTGCGGCAAGGAGTAGAACCGCTTGGACAGCCATGAGTAGACGTGGGTACACGAAGTAAATATTTCTGAACCCATCCTTGACTGATTCGGACAGCTCCGCCTGAACCTGAAAATTATTTTTATAATCCTCGTATATATTTCAAAATAAAAAAAATTAGGAGCAGAACCGTCCGGTCAAGCTACTTGCCACCAAATGAACAGTCTCTATCGTCACATCCGGCCAGGCATTATTTCATTCAAATCTCATTCTTGAGATTCTACACTACGTAATTCATTAAAGAAACATATTTATTTATTCAAAGATATAAAAATTTACATTCACGTACACTTTCTAACTGCTTTTTTTCCATTAAAAACTACTAAGATCTATAAAATAACATTATAACAGACTCAAGCAAGGATTGAAACCTGTGATGCGTCTTTCGGTGGGCCCGGTTTTTAAAACGCCGTTATGAGGCAGACGCGACTTGAATATGAAATGTCTTACTATTTTGAGATAGAATACAGGAATGATCATGTTGGAGAAGGGCTTGGTCCTCACGTTGAAGTCGGTGTTCTCTACCATCACATTCAGTTGCATGCTCATTCGTGTGTCGAGCACGGAGCCGAGGTTCTGAAACGAATGACATCTTATGACTTTAACAGCTGAATAACTTGTCCGCGTCGGTGTACCCGCCTTCTTACAATGTGGGAGTCTTCAAGAGTTGAAGGAATAGGGTTTTATAGGTTAGTGAGTTCACCATCTTAGACATCATCACCACATTCCATCAGGTAGGATTGTTGTTAAGCATTAACTTATTCTATGTAAAGAAAGACATGTTAAAATCACTATTCTGGATGTCTCTGCCGTTAGTTATTTTGAACCACGTAATAGATGATTGTGTTGAACATAAACACACGATCGACCATAACTTAGAACGACCTTATTTCAAGGCAGCCACCACAGTCTTACGAAGTAGGAGCTAAGAACTGAAAAGGTACTAGTTAACTACAGAATATATAAGCGCTTGACAGACTGAAGGAGCACCTAAAGGTTACATTTATTTTTCTACAAGTACAGACAAGGGTTAACGTAGTGGATGCATATAGAAAAAAGGCATGGAAAGGAGAAAAGGCATGGAAAAGAAAAAAGGCATGGAAAGGAAAAAAGGCATGGAAAGGAAAAAAGGCATGGAAAGGAAAAAAGGCATGGAAAGGAAAAAAGGCATGGAAAGGAAAATCACCACATGCCAAAGGATGACGATTGCGCCGGTTACACTGTTTTGTTGGAAGTAGCACACTGGGTTTCAGTTCACATGTTAATTTGGTAGGTACTACAAGTATTTGTATACGCACTGGATCTATAATAAACTTGCTGCCATACTTTTCGAAGTCAGGTTTCATTCCATCGATACGTTCATATAAATTGGGATTTACGTCGAGAAAGTGGGCTTGGGATAAGGATATTCCGAACCCTGTAACCAACATAAAAGTAATATTAAATAATGCAATGACATACGTAGTATCTGAACGGCTATGACTTAGGTACAGTAATTTAACCAATTTAAAGTCCTTATAATTTTCTAACTATAATTTATTGCACACGAGAGCATAAAACGATTATAATGGATAGTTATTAAAACAAATAAGTTAAGCGGAAGGCAGTCCTATCGTTAAGCAGCCAAGCGGCAAAAACAAAACAACCTTAGGTTGAACTTATGAATATGTATAGGAATGACGGTCGACGTTTCAAGATATACTGATGATAAATGACCTGACTAATTAGAATATATATTTTTCTAATTTTCCATTATTCAATTATGTTTACTACTATCAAATAAATTTACATTCGATTGTTTTCTTGCTCTCTCTATATAAATTATATTTAACTTTAATTACAAAGATGGCGGCACTGATAAATACAGCATATCGTGTAATAAAATGATATAATGTAGGAATAATTATTCAAATGTCCATTCTATAAAGGAGATGTAAGAGTGCCATCCGCGCTTGAGCTCAACCTAATTTTTCTTTCTCATGGTGCACCCTGCTGAGCGACAAACGAGGCTATGGTAAACGGTCACTCCCTTTGGAGATCGCTAGGCTACAGAGTTCAGCTTAATGCCGACGTTACTTGCATGGTGGTAGGGTAGCCACTACCCGACTAGCTAGCCACTACTCTCCTTCTAAAATCGACCGTCAAATGTTTCACACGTGTTTCTATCGAGGAGTCAGTGAGCCAGTGATGTTCATGGGCGACGGTCAGCACTGTCCCGTCTGGTGGCTCGTGTACTTGTTAGCCGAATAGTTTCATAAGAAATATCGTATTGAGTAGTACAAGTATAAATACTTATATAATATTAGCCTGTTTATCAAATGAAATTACCATAGAAGCAAGGCGACAGATCCGACATACCGTCGAGACAGATTTTACCACACAGGCACTCATTCTCCAGGCTCTTCCTAAAAGTGGTGTTACTCAACCGGTAAACAAAAGCTTTGGGCCCGAAATCGATGTCTTTGGAGCCAATGTATTGGAGATCCATGATTCTGCAGAACACGTTCCTATACAACCGCAGCTTGGTCTCCGGAGTCAGGTTTGGTGGAAACGCCAGACCTTCGTACGTATCCTCGAAGGTGTTGCAGTGGTCTCTGAAACACGCGACATGTGATATATTATTTTAGTTAAAAGCTGACAACTGAGCAGCCTGGTAATCTGAAAAGTGGCAGTTCACTCGCATACTACAGGTCAGGCGTCACCAACTAGAGTGTAAACGGAAATTAGTATTGATACAGTTTTTGTATCCGCGAGAATAATGTGTGAAGGTATATACCCTCCTTTTACGGTGGGAGGTGCTATGCCATATAAGGATACCTAAAACCGAGATGTGTGTGTGATTTGTGTGTGCGTTTATGAAATAATATAGTAATATTCCGTAGACCTAGACGTAGACAATAAACCTTTTAATTATTAGGAACATTATGAAAGTAGTTCTAGTGGCACTTTTGCCTTCCGCCTAAGTGGCTTTTATTTCGTATGGATGCGTTGCTCTCACGCAAGATAATAAATCTTGGGGTACTGGATATGTATATAATACTTACATACATACATAGCTACCAGACTACGTCAAATATGTTAACATAACCGATATCTTCCATCAAGAGCAACCGCGTTTTCCGAATTTTCTTTAACCTTTTATATTCAAAATCTTACCTTATGCGTGGATTGTATCCGCGGATCGTCAGGCCACCTTTTCCGTTTATGGTTTTGATCCTTAACTTGTCAGCAGCGGAAGCTCCTACGACTATAGAATCCTTCGCTGTTTGATCGTACAGCTAAAATGAAATTAGAAAATTGGATATTTTACTAAAAGTCAGGACGTTACTTCTCCGACCGCATGAATCTCTTACGTTTCTCGATGAGGAACCATATGAGATGCGAATTATTGAGCTTTAAGCGACGATATGGATTGCACTCTCCTACTCCTGTTCTCAAACAGGTTTCACGACATTGATTTGGCACGTTGTCCTGACTGTGCGTTTAATTTTTGAAATACGATACAAATAAATTTTTATTACATGAACTTTTTTTGTACTCTACAAAATTTGTTGATACTATGTGATATTTGTATAAAAACACGGGACGGTATGTTAATACGTCATTTTTTGCAGTTTACACACTATGAAAACTTTCTTTTATAAATATTGTATGTTTGTCGTCAAATATTGGTTGAGTATGTTTACATTTTCACCTATATACCATATATATTTTTCGCATGCATACTAATTATTATCAACGTATTATTGAGAGGCTACTTCTAGTATACCTAGATGTTTCTTTAAAATAAATTTATCTTTCAACGACTCACACGATTTTAATCAATATAATAGCTGAAGTTGCTCTTTTCTGTCACACAAATATTAATTCAATGTCAGGTGCTTTGCCCACATCAACATACCATACGACATAAGACTATAAAAATTTACAAAATAAATAGGTCTAGCTGTCACTAAGCCCACTAACTATTTTTATAATTTCACTAGCTACTTATCTTGAATTCATTCGAGTTGAACAGTAGCCTATATCTATCGGGAATGATTTTCAAATGATAAACAATTTTTCAAATAGGAGCCATGGTTCCGTAGATTATCCTCCGCATACGCAGAAAACCTACAAAATTCGCACTCTCTCTTCATAATATTTGTATTGATATTAGCATAAATAGACCTGCTTAGTTTCCCTCGAGAACCAATATATATGTTCATCATCACAAATCAGCGAACATCAGAATACAACTCAATGTACGCATAACTGTCAATAAACATCATACATATTGCTCACAAAAATATATAAAAACACACTAACAACATGAAAGAAGAAGAAAAGGAAGTGAGTGAGAGGAAAATAGAGGAGAGTAAATAGGTTTAGGTAGGTTGATTGTTGTCAAGTATTATGTAAAAAAAAATAAGTAGGTACTTCACTATGGGTACATTAATAATGTAATATTCCCAATGATGTTTTTAGAATAAATTTACATATGTATACATAATTATGACAACTTTAATTTTCATTGGTATATATTTCTAACTTTTGTTTGTTCCTGCATAAAACGTAAGAAGTAAATAGATAATTATATGCATCATTATTTTATTGCTCATCATTCACCATTACAACCGATACTGTCTCACTTCTGGGATCGGGTCTCCTCTTACACAGAGGTATGGTGAAGGAGCCGGCCAAGTGAGAGTCTGCCTTTTTACTTCACATACTCTTGCGAACTTCGTCGAAAATTCTCAGGTTTCAACACGATGTATTTCTTCACTAAACCGAGTGACAGTTCATTCGATACTATTTATTCGTTGTTTATTATCGTGGTAGATTGTTTAAAAATTTACTATTCACTTCGATCAAGCCATTTTTGTTGCGACTTAATTCACCTTGTTTTGTTTTTTATTGGATTTTGAGATGGAAGTGTGAATATCTTTACAGGTAATTCTTAAACGTATGTTTGGTCTGTTTTGCAGACATTATCGATGTTTGTACAAAAAACGTAGGTTAGGTAAGGTAGCAAATAGTTTTTGTCAATCACAAAGGTTTTTTTGTTAGTCTTGTTTTTACATTTATTCAAAACATGTAGATACGTCATGATTTTGTTTATCTAATGGAAATATAATGAATCTTTAAAGTACTTTACAATTTTAACTACATGAATATAACAGTGTAGAAGACCAAATTGGTGTCACAATATGACTATTTTGTATTACTTAATTAAGTTAAGTGACCTTATTAAGTATTAAAAAACCTTTATGATGCCGATTCTACGAACGCTTGTAACTGTGGTCACAATGTCGTCACACTCACCCTGTCCAACATTCCCAACTTTTTAAAATTGATCCAACCCGGCATCAGTGTGTTGCCCACGGCGATTAATGGCTCCTCGTAACCCCAAAAGAAATCGTGAGCTGTGATGTTGACTATAGACTTGGCGTCTACGCGATTAACTAACATGTTGAATCCCATTTGCATCCAATACGGATAGCTGCTCATGACGGAGCTCATTGACTGTAATCAAACATCATAGACTTAGAATAATGCACTACCGGTCCACTGCGGGGAGGTATCTCCTCTCAGGCAGCCTGAAGGCCTCGAATAAAGCCTACAACTGCTATCAAATAATAACGCTGAGAAATTGCGAGGGTGTCCTGCGATGCTTCTAAGCGAATTTATCTCCCGTCCGAGGGAAACAGTGATATTTTATAAATAATGAACTTGCTGCTTAAATCTTTAAACGCTTGGTTAGTTTTATAGCATTAAATACAGGTTAAGTATACTAACTTCTGTTTTAAAAAAGGACAGGATGCTTTGTACGACACTGTACTAGGAATAATATCCCACCTCAATGTTTAATCCTGTAGAAATTATAGAAATGACAGACGATCTCAGAATGTCGTTCACTGATCATACGTATGTAAGAGGGTGTAATAAAAATAAATTCTTTATAATAGACCCACTAAAAACAATAACTGGGTGCGTCCGCGCCTCATCGCAGTCCAATGAAAGCGGAACAGCTTCACGTTCATACCATTGATGCTATGAACGTTTGAATGCCATTTGAATGGATACGAGCAGTTCGTTGTTTTGTCGATGTTTTGTCGAGGCCTCTGTATCGGCTGGATTGAGTAAATTATGAGTTAAAGTCATTGATTATGGCAAAGTATAGTAACGTCCCCTTTTGCTTCATCGATTCGTATTTAATACTGAACTGGAATTAACAAATAAAAGTGCTTGGCGGCCATTTAATATTTTTCGAGAAAACTATTGATGGAATTATATTTCACCTTTCACCATTTCTTTTACCCAGTGAAGTGTTTAGAGTTATAAACTATAAATATATATATGTATACCCTTTTATAAATATTTTTTTATTTAAAACCAAAATTCCAAACTACTATTTTAATTGATATACACACCAGCATCGGGATATTGGGAACAATGACGTTGATATCTTTAGGGTCAGCCACAGAGAGGTTCCGGTGAAAACGCGCGCTGATGAGAGGTGTATAGCGTAAGGTGTTATCTGTCTCATCCAGAAAATAGTCTTCATGCGATCGAAACTCCCTGAAATGAGGAGGAAGTGAGATTGATGTATGTGAATCATAAGTCGCAATTGCCATAAATTCGATTCCAATTAAAATTCTTAAATTAAATAATTAATTATGCAAGCTTCCAGCGTATAGTATTTCCTCTGGCCTAATTGGCTGGGTAAAAGAAACTTGTGGTTCTTGCAAAGTTTCAGCAGTCTTTCAGACCGAATTAGCTTTAAACCCTGTACGAAGCTTTTGGAAATTTGGGCCGGTGGTGCCAAATGTCATCTATCAGCGTTGGATTTGGTGGAGAGGCATACATATTGGCTCATTGGTGACCCAGATCTGGCCGGAACCAATCTGCAAAGTCTTGAGTAGAGCCGAAGGGTTGCCAGCCTCTTCTGTAGGATAAAATTTGGAGAGTGTGCGCAGGAATTGTTTTATATTGTAACGAAGCTTCTCGAAGTCGGCAGGCTTGCGAAGTCTCTAGAAAGGTGGCCGACCGTTACGGAGAGGCAAACAATAGAGGCAATAAAAGAGAAACCCAGGTAGTAATAAAAAACTACCTGGGTCACTCCAGGCCAATCTGGCCCGTATGCCTCAAGCAAAAGGGGCGAGATTAGCATAGACGAGGGCCGAAATGGGGTTGTTACCTGACCTGCTATTGTTATGTCGATTTCCGGGAATTCCTGTGTTTACTTCAACAAAGGGCGTGGAAGGATCTGGAAGCCCGGAAATCGATATACATAAATAGCGGGCAGGGTCGGCCACAAGGCATTCGGTCTCCGGATACGAAGTGAAGAGTTCTCTCCCTACGAACCGAATACCTGCGATCTACGAGTGTAACTGTGATTGCGAAGTGTGTGTGTGTGAAGAAAAATAAAGTCTCTGCGGAACTATTGTGGCATTTTTACGAGCCTACGGATCCTGACACGTAACAATATAGTTTCCCCATTACTTTTCCTCCATCGAACAACTCGACGTATTGCAGGTATCCATTCTTACAAAGCGAATGTCCCGCCTGTACGGATGACGCGGTTTGCTTTGTAATTCATTGTGCGTACTGTGAAGGACTGAAATAACTTGCCCGCGTCGGTGTTCCCGGTTACTTACAATGTGGGAGTCTTCAACAGGAGAGTGAATAGTTTCTTTCTTTTATAAGTTAGTGCGTTCAGCAACTAAGACTTCATCATCACTCTCCATCAGGTAGGATTGTTGTCAAGCATTAAGTTTTTATATGTAAAAAAAGAAAATTACATACAAGCGTGCTTTAAAATTTTTCTTGAACATTTCCAAAGATAAATCAACGTATTCATTGTGGGTCTTTATTATAGAATCAAGTTTCATAAAACATCGCGCGTTTCTGTACGACATTTTGGCGCCCTTGCCAAAAGATTAGAGCACAATTCCAGGTGAGATCTGACCTATGCTTTGTAAAGCATTAGGAGGCGACTTGTAGTGAAGTATCGCTTCGCCCTATGCAGAACGCCTAGCTTTTTGGAAGCTAACTTTGCTTTAACTTCCAGGTGACGCCGGCACTGCACATTATTCGAGATGTCAGCTCCTACATTTTTTGATACTATACACATGATACATGTCCTATGATACATGGAGCTTTCTTAACGGTAAACGCGCAAACTTGTGTCTTCTCGGAGTTGAATTCGACTATCCCATTCCGAGACTCGCTCCAGATAGTTCTCGACTTCAGACACAAGTTTTATTTCATTTTCCGCTATCCTCCACTTGCGACTCAAAGACATTTGCCGGGCCCATTTAAAATGCATTCCTGTACTGTCATCCGCATAGCAACGGATGTTACTCGTTTGCTTTAACATGTAATTGTTATGCAGAATGAACAGCATGGGAGATAGCACAGATCATTGAGGAGTTTCCATTAATGAGCCAGCATTAATGAGTTTCATGTCGGAGCAGTAACCGTTCAACTACGATTTTAATATGCCCCTCAAACAAAAACCTGGCTATTCCAAACGTGTAACGGATGACGCAGTTGGTCAGGTTTTCAGTTCATTAAGCTATGCATTTTGCCCGGCGCAACGTTGGGTTACGGAAACAAAATTTTGCCATCTTAAAAAAAGGTTTTCCATTTAGAGCGTTGAGCCTGCCACTCCTCATTCGAAATGTCCAAAGACCACTTCATCATGTGCGTTTCATCTTTGAATCATCATCTCATGTATAGGTACCGTTCACAAGGTTCCTATAAGTTTCGCAGGAAAAAAACAAAATACGAACTATCAGAATCAGCCATTTAACCTTGTACATTAGGTCAAATAGCGCATACACGGATTTTTGTTACTTACGTCATCGATTGTTTTCTAAAGAACATTGAATTGATGAGACAAGCATGAAGAATTCTGTAAAACTCTGAAAGCAGTATAGATACAGCAGGGCCACCCGGGAGTTATTCGGTTTTCGGATACGGAAGCGACAATTTCTCTCTACGGAGCGAACGAGTGTACTATTGCCTTGTATTAGCCTTGAGTTTTCTAGCCACGTAATAAAGTATTTGCGGGCATCCTGACACGTAACAGTATTTATTAGCTGTACCTACATATTGTGGTACATATGTTCAAAGTGGAAATACTGATACCACCTAGTACCATAATGTATAAATTTGCTTAGCGAAGTAAGCCGATGATGTAAATAGACTAAGTAACACGATATGTATATTTATACTTATAATTAGGATTCTAATTCACACTCACGATAGAGGTAAATGTTGTTTATATTTTAGTGGCAAACACATGATATACCGGCACATCATGGTATACGGCGAGACACCTTTGGATTCACAGGATTCAGGACCGGTCGGAATAATGATCGGCCATTTAGAGGAAGTCGGTGTCCAACAATTATATGACAGGCATGATATCCCTTGTCAACTTAAATCCCAAATTAAATTATTTTCCTTAATGAAGGAAAATTTAGCTGAACAAAAAATTGTTATCTTATAGTAACCCATTCTTCCTTCATTTCAAAGAATTCCAAAACATTAGATGTACAGATCCAGTGCCACTACAGTTCTATTATAAGTATTGATTATAATAAATTTTGTTACTTAAATATGTCGAATGTCTTGTTTACCTGTTAATGACTGTGCATTAAGCATGTAAATATTTCTTGTATATGAAGGTTAAAATGCGATAATTGTAGATGAACAGAGAAATATAAGCCTATTAAAATCAAGTATATGATAATTTTGCGAGGAATTTAGATGATTTGCATATGGACAAGAACACAGGTATCCACAGACACACACATTTGATATGTATGTATAACAATAATTCTTTAATCATCACATTTTTTTTACATAAAATAAATTATTCAAATTCAAAATCATTTAATCATATAGGTATTCTGTAAATACATTTATGAACGTAATTTTTTGTTTCTACCACCTTTTCGAAAAGGTGCTTTAACAATGAGGAGAAGAAACGGCGAAAGAAACTCCGCAGCACATATTTTGAACAACACACGGTATTTACAAAAGTTTAAACCTGTGCGGAACTGGTTTCAACACTAATTTTGTTCAGGCATCCTTGTCATTCATGTACTCATCTATACTATAATATCCTTTGCCTATAAGTTGTATTTTAATGCGACGTTTAAAAGATCCAATGGGCAACTCGCGTATCAACTTAGGAATCTTATTGTAAATTTCTTATTTCTTGTTTCATGATTGTGTGTATGCTTTGGAACGGATCAGGGGACGTGAGAACTATCCCACTTCTGATGTTAGCAGAACGGGACTAAATAAATAAAAATAAGAACTTCATTAAGATCACGAGTATTTTAAATGGTGAAATTTATAAATTATGAAATAGCAAATCAAGCAGACTTTTATAAATCAATTCTAAACGAAACAGAATTGACTATTCAAACGGGCAGAGTTTCCCCTTAACACGTTCACCACAAATATAAGTGTGTCCAGACTTTTTTTTTGCGCCTAGACAAGGACATAGTGCTACCCTCCGGAAAGCGGGAACGGGGGTGGTGAATGCTCATAGCATATCAGCGCAGCCGGCTGCGCTGGTTATGTGGGACTCCCGAAAAAACCTAGGGGCCTACCCACTAAACACCACCCGATGTTGGCTTTGGCCTGGAGGCCTCTAAGCCGTCATCTGATGCGACCCCCTTTAGGAAAATTAGGCGCTATGTATCCAGACGAGCGCTTATCGTCTTATATAGGTGCTTGGCGGTGACTGTTCACCATCCCCTCCTCTTAGCGGATGTGACGTCACTTTGCTGCCAACAATATTATATACTGACTGGCTACGCTGAGTACACATATTTCATTAAATTTTCTCTTAATGACTCACGTGACTTTAATCTGTATATAGCTCTGATTGCTCTTTTCTGTAATATAAATATTGAATCAATGTCCGCTGATTAACCCCATATTAGGATACCGTAAGACATAAGACTATGTAAATAGGAAAATAAACAAGTCTTGCTGTCTCTACATCAGTAATCAGTCTTATCTTACTAATAGCATAAAGAGACCTACTAAGGTTACCTGCGAGAATCGATATATAGACGCCACACTGAAGCTTACTATCTAAGGTTACACCTAAAAAACTGTGGATTGTTCCATAGTCAATGTTTCATTATTTAATTTAAGTATTTTACCTACCTTCTGCACATTTGGTAGTGCAAACTCTATACACTTCGTTTTATTGTGTTTCAAACTAAATTGTTTATGGTAAACCAATGCGATAAATTGTTATTCATTGTTATTTGTTGTCATTGTTAAAGCACCTTTTGGAAACGGTAGTAAAGGAAAAAAAATTACGTTCATAAGTGTATTTACTGAATACCTATATGATTAAATGATTTTAAATTTGAATTTCAATTTGATACATGAGACAAAGCACTGTTTACGTCATCGAAATTTAATTTATTCCTCTCAGTCTTAAATATTAGAGATGTGTCATCAACAAAGAGTACAATGACCGCATGCTTGCTAGTAAAATACGGTAAATCGTTAATCTAAACGAGAAAAAGGAACGGACCTAGAATAGAGTCCTATGGAACACACATTACAAATAATGATCCCTATGGTTTGGTATCCTTTACACTAACACATTGAATCCTATCCTTCAAAAAGAACCCAATCAAATTGAGAGCATTGTACTTGATGCCGTAGTGACTAAGCTTAAGAAGTAATGATTCGTGCTCAACACAATCAAACGCTTTAGACAAATCGCAAAAAACACCTATAGCATTCTGTGAGGCCTTCCAGGCCTGAAATGTGTTTTTGAAGCCTAGCACCTGCCTCAGTTGTACTAAGACCTGTATTGAAGCCGTATTGATCACGGTGAAATAACTCATTCCTGTTGCAATGTTCAAGCATTTGATTTAGTAAAATCTTTTCAAAAACTTTAGTAAGCGTTGGTAAAATAGAAATTGTTCTGTAATTATTACAATGTGATTTATCACCGGATTTAAGGCACGGAATGACTTTGCTGTTTCATTAGATCCGGAAAAGTACCTAAGTCAACACACTTATTAAAGATTAGAGTTACATGGGGGGGCTATGATATCTATTACATTATTTACAATTTTAACTGACATTCCCCAGAGGTTACCAGTATTTTGAACATTTAGTGACCGAAAAGTTTTAATACTTCTAATGCTGTAGTATGTTTGAATCAAATAAAATACTATATTCAGTAACATATTTTCTTAGATTAGAAGTTTCTACCGGGGATGAAGTTAGTGAGTTAGTCTACGTACCAGGTATATTTTGAAAGTAATTTTCAAAAGCGGTTGCTACCTCATTATCAGATGTGATTTTATTATTATTTATAACCAAGTCATATTTCAGGTCCCGTAATTTATTTATACCAGTCTCATTACTAATAACATTCCACGTAGTTTTAATTTTATTATTAAAATTTTGAATTTTTTTACTAATATATACTGATTTTGCCTGAATGCAAACTGATTTAAACTTTTAGAATAATATGTCTTTACATATTTAAGAAAAGACGGTGCCCTATTGAATTGTTTTTCACCATAAAATTCATACAACTTACTTCTGCTTTTATGAATACTTGTTGTTGCCCAATCACTGAATTTATAATTTTAAGTAAAAATTATCTATATATTTAAATATAAATATTTTATTATACTCTGAATCTATGGTATTAAATAGTGCTGTATAATGTATATTAATTATTGCTTGACAGCAATGTCACTTAAACGCATTAAGTTATAAACTTAACGTATAATTTATAAAAGCCTTTTCACTCTCCTCTTGAAGACTCCCACGTTATACGTTGGTGTGAACCTTGACGTGGGCAAACTATTCCAGTCCTATGCGTTGCGCATGAGGAATGAGGACGTAAACCGCGTTCACGACGTAAGAATGAACGCCGCACGTCCGCTTGTTCGATGAAGAAACGGCGATAGGGGAATGGTTTCGTATAATTCCTGCGCATACTCTCCAAGGCTCTCTATAGAAGACTGGGAAGTTGGCAATTCTGCGTCTGTGTTCAAGGCTTTGTAGATTGGCTTAGACCAGATCTGGGTCACCAATGAGCCTCTTTGCACGCCTCTCCATCGAGTGAAAAGCTGATAGGTGAGATTTAGCAGCACCAGCCGCTGTGACCGCAGTACTCTACACATAACCATACCTGAGCCTTGAACAGGGTTAAAAGCTGTCGGTGTGAAGTGCTGCCCCACACCTCACAAGTTCGATGTATTTACATTTAAATTTGTATATCTGTCTATATATTTTTATATCTCTATATCTTTTATTTCGTTTTATTTACTAATTTGATCATGCTCGTGATGATTTGATGTGCCATTGTGTGTTGGCTGATTATATTCTATACCGACTTTTACAATTTTTCCACTGTGCAAACGCAAAGATTCAACATCATACAATGAACTTCTTTTATCTAATAAATAATGATTTACTCTATCTTTGTTAACCCAACGTGAAACCTTATCACAGAAGTATTCAAAACATTATGAAAAGGTTGGTCCTGAATAATATTATGTGGACACTAAAGAACGGATCATATACTTGTGTAATCCAGACGAGACAATCTTATTTGAAATCATACCCTCTACCTCAACTTATTTATAGGATATTATAAAGACACTAAAACGTACTGGTAGGTAAATGGTCCGATTTCTTCCACCTTCAATTTTTGGTCTTCCCCCGCAAGGAACTTGTCTGCGTTTGTAATGTTAAATATATAGGTTTCAATTAGCGCCCCCTCTGTTTCGGTCGTTAGAAGATTGTAAATGAATGTGCCTTTAGCTATTCTGAGAGCCTGAAAAAGAGCGTGTTTGTATTATAAATTGATTCCCAGACTTACTCGTGAAGAATTTTTTAGGAAATAAGTAGTATAAGAATTGGCTTCGAAGAACTTTAGCTTTATCAGTCTGGATGTTAAATTGGCAGCGATTGACATAATTTATATCTTGATTATTCCATCGCAACTAACTTACGGTTACGGATATCACATAATTATAACACTGAATTTCTTGAAATGAAATTTGAATGCCATGAAAGAACAGTTATAATAGAGGAAAGATTAAGGTACTTACATATTGTGCAGATGCAATTACTGGATTTATAAATGCTGGTGTGACACTTAACACAAACAGTACAATAGTTATTGTTGCCAGAGCTATTAATTTACCTAAAATAGTAATATATCAGTAATTTCAATATCTATACATTGATGTTCTTTTGATGTTGACTTGTGCCAGGTTTTACTTTTTGGGTGGGCATTGTAACATCTTTGTGGGTAACATTCAGCTCAACCCCGATACTGACTTGATTTTCGGAGATTCTTTATCCGCTTCACTAGCTATCATTCGTTTGAATCGTCCAAAGGAGTGCCTCGTGGAGTGCTACATTTTCTTCATGCTACATTGCAGGGTTCGGGTATCCTCTCGTTATACGAGAGGCAAAAACCATAATCCACCACGCTGCCCAAGTCCGGATTCGTCAATCGACGTGCAATACGGTGTATAGAGTTTGCCAACTTTGTAAAGAACGTTATGAAGAAATTTCAGATATGTAGGTCTCCTTCATCGAAAGAAGTAATAAATAATTTGTAAGACGCACATAATTTTAGAAAATTTAAGAAGCATGCAAGAAGCAAATCTATTCCCGCGACCTTCAAACGATTTAGCAATCACTACTATTATACGTTTTGTGAAACAGTACATACTAAATATATCTTACATTTGTTCCATGCTCTGAGGTCCTCTAGTGGTTTACTAGGTTTCATGGCTCGTTTTTGTTACCGCCACGACTTCTCTAGATCTCTGTAAAATATTACACGTTATATCATTGTGATAAGAATGTACTGTTGTTTGGTTAAGCGAAATAGAAATTGCAGACTGGCTATGGTTAAAGATATTGCTGGATTTCTTTTTCCGCCTTGTAACCATTTTTATTACTGTCAATAATGACATCATTATAAATAGAAAGAAAGAAAGATGAAAGAAATACTTTTATTACATTACTTAAAACTATTTAAATTTAAATTATTGTAAAAATGTACGTTTGCTGCAGCATAAGACTCGAAACGGCCGGATACAGCGATACTCATGTCCTATCATTAGACCATGTCACTGATTTTCTGCCCGGCCAGAAAGCGGAGAAGCTTGGGCGCTCAAACATAATAAATCGAAATGTGTGCTAGGACACATAGTAGAAGTGAAATTTCAAGGGACAAGTGGAAAGTCCCTCCGCCGCTGTCCGCCTCTCACCACGCGATATATCGTCTACCATCTCCACGCGGCCGTAACGCTTTTTCATGACAGAAAAAACCTAATACCCTGTCTATATAGAAGTTTTACTCCAATAAATTCAACATTAAATTTTTATAAAATAAAAACAATACACAGTATCTTCATATGCAGTTTATTATTGTTCGAATAATTTCACGTTCCTTTTCATAACATTAAAAGAAGGTAGCCTCACATTTTTATATCAATTACTACTTCAAGGAGTTTAAAAATATTAAATGATGTCTTCGTATTATTCGATTGTTGTATATCAATAAAATATAAAACGTCAAACGAGAAATACTATACACGTATTTTTGAACTATTACTATTATGTTATGGAAAGAGAGAAGAAAATATCCCTAATGTGTGTTTAGTAACTATTATAAAAATCTACGAGTTATACGGCTTATTGTGATGAAGATACAATGGACTGGTTAATTGCTATCGACAATTTTTGATACTTGCCATTGAAATTTTGTAACAGTTAAGGCGAGAAAAGATGTGGGGATCTGTTCGTTCACCTATACACTTATAATTATTACTAAAATATATTACATATATCAATGGAGTTAATAGCAGGTTTCATCATCATAGGAGGTTTTAATGTTGTAGCTGTATAAAGAATACACCCAAAGACTTAATAATATAGGTAAAAATATTCACTACCAGCGAGCATTGAAATATTAACTTGTAAAAACATAACTTCAACAGCACATTACCATAGGAAATGCAACATAACTACTGGAACATACAAAAAGGCTGAGCAAAACACGGTAATTTGAATTTTTAATTTGATGTAAAGACAACAATTCTTTTTTCCAATTGTTCTTTTAATAAACATAAATTATCAACAATATATGTATTTTCATACGTCATAAAACTCAGGTACTTCATAAACAACGATACTGTTTTAAAATAAAATTTATGTACTGTAAAAGAATTGGATAATTTAATACAGAGCGTGGCCTCCTCTTCTGTTCAAAACTTGTCGGCGTTAATTTTGCACAGAATCGATGAGTCTGTTTATGTTATCCAGCGGCAATCATGCCCAATGGAATTTTAGCAAATGTTTCAGCTGTTGGGTAGTGGCATTGTGTCGAACTCCTCTAAAACACGTCATGGAGCATGTCTCATGCGTTCTCGATAGGTATGAGGTCTGGCTATAGTGCCGGCAGTAGATTTCCATCGTCACGCACTCTTGGTCAACAAAACTGTATGCGAACGCGCATAGTCATGTATTAATGTTAAACCGATGATAATTGTTTATGCAAATGGATGGACATAAAAAGGCCTAAGAATATTATTAACGTAATTTTCAGCGTACATGTTTTCATTTATAAAATCAAGCTCAGTTCGCCTGTTCCTCATAATACCTGTCCATAACATAACTGTTGAGCCGCTGTATAGATGAACTTCCTAGACATATCTTAGCTTTTCAGTCAGGTACGGTATACTCTTACCCTTCTTGTGTCAGATATAATCGCCGACGGCGCTCGATGACGTAAAGAATGTCTTACAATTCAATTTTGACCAATATTCTTCAAAATACTGGCAACATAACAAAATCACGACTATATACCACGTTTCGATTAGCAAAGAAAACACATTTAACATTGAATTGATTCGAATGTATAACATAATTTGTATAATTTGCAACATGATGCACGTAGCTTAGACTTTTTTTATGAGTGTATTATTGACTGACCGTGCCATTCTAAGCAATAGAGCAGATTATTTGACTCTGACACTAAAACCAACAAAAACTACTTACTCTATCGATATTTCTTTCTCTTTATTATAATAATCTCTTTCTTTTGAAGATTAACATGGGGGGTGCCACTAACGCTGACAGCACTAAGTACTGTTGTCGGGACACCGCCTTCTCCTCTTGTCGCTTTTGTTATTGTTTTAATCCTTTTGGAGTTAAAAACTTGTAATTTGTTTGAATTGGGCTAGTGTCGGTTTTATCAATGTTAAAAGTACGATAACCAGGTATATTGTGTTTTGTTTGGATGCTTTTTAGTCGAAGAAAATAATTGAAGGTGTCCAGAAAAGATCTTTACGGCACCTAACTTACTCGCTTCGGCCGACAAATTCGTACGAGAATAGACTCGCCTTCTTTAAAATGCAGTCGTTGGGGAATCGAAGACGTATGCTAGACATGGTGTTTCTTTATAAGGTTGTTAATGGTTCTGTAGACGTGTCCGAACTACTTTCATCGTTTAATTTTCTAGTTGAATTTTTGTATTCAAATCAAATTTAGGCAAAAACACTCCTCTCAACAGGTTTATAAAAGAATTCAACGAAGCTGCAAAAATTGATCAGATAGACTTCTTTTCAGACAGCATCTACTATCTTAAAAAGACATTATTAAAATGTATACGTGAACAATGACCACTTCCGAAATTTGTATGTCAATAGTTAGTTAATGTTAATTCTGCATTCAATTTCTGATTTACTATCTAATAGTTATTAATTAAATACTCATGACATTTTAAAATTAATAATATATTTAATTAATCATGAATCATGACATTTTAATTTGTATCGATTCGATTTAGTGCGAATATTTAAATCCATAGTTATTCGGACTACTTGCATCTATTTTATTCTCCTGTTTAAACATTGTTTTCTTAAATTAATTTATTTTTTCATAGTAACGTTATGTAGCTCGTTATCACCATTATCCTTTTGCATGTTGGCACTTATACATGTGTGACATGGCACTGGCACTGTGTTCCTGTTGATTATTATATTTTATGATGCAATAATGCACAGTATGTTGGTGATTCAATAAAATGAATAAAAAATTAATTAACTCAAAAAATCCACTTCATTGGTGAAAACAGCTGTTATTGTAATATAAAAGATGTAGCTTTTGGAATCCGTAAGCTAATGGAAGGGTGTCGAGACATAAAACTATATTACCAATCTTTGCCTGCCAGCCGGGAATCTATGTTAAAAATGTGTTAAAGTTTGTTCGTTTCAGCAACTCGAAAAGCAATTCCACATAAGGTACAACAGGAAGGGATATTTGGGAATACATTCCCAATCACCCGCCTGACGTAGTCAATATAAATTAAAATTATCGCAAACTTTAACACGCAACTTTAGTACCGTGTGCATAATAGTAAAGAAATATGATGTCTTTCAATTTAAAAATATGACCTTTGCATAAATTATAACAGAATTGCAAAACGCGGCCTTTTCCTCTCACTATCACCCACACTGAGGGTCGCTGCAAGTACCCGCTGAACACATGATAATAAAGTGCGGAGGGAAGTATTATTTATCTATGTACTTGTTCCCAATTACTCACCGTTCTTAATTCCCCCACACCTCCCACTGTTACATAAATCTGTAGGTTCTATCTGTAATTTTAATTTTATTGACATTTTTGTCGCACATAAAAGAAGTTAACGTTTAACAACCATCTCATGATGGTAAGTGGTGATGTACTTTAGATGTTATTCGCACTAACCTATTCACATTAATTTTCATTTTGAGACTCACACGTCATAAGTAGCCGAGAAAACCGACGCGGGCAAACTATTTCAGTGTTTTGGAGTACGCATAATGAATAAACCATAATGAGTAAACCACAATGTAAGTACATACAAAATGTTAACAACGTAAGTTTGGATACTCGATGTGCGTTGAGTTGTTTGAAAGAACAGTGTAGGGGTAATTATTCATACAATTCCTGCGCACACTCTCCAAAATGCACCATATAGAAAAGACCGAGAGGCTGGCAATCTTGCGTCTGTACTCAGCTCAGTTTGTAAATTGGTTTCCATCAGATCTGGGTCACCAATGAGCCTCTTTGTACGCCTCTCCATCGAGTTCAATGCTGGCAAGTGAGATTTGGTAGCACCAGCTCAAAGGTAACAACAGTGCTTCACACACAGTTGCATCAGAGCTTTGCATAGGGTTAAAAGCTGTTTTGGTGTGAGCATGCACTTCGCATGCAATCTCAGTTTTTTTGCAATCGCTATAGCTCTGGACACGATGACCAGAGCTGAGGTTCGAAGAAGCTTCAACTCCCAACAATGGAAGACCGTCAGAGCATTTCAAGAATACATTTTGAAAAGAAGGGGATGGTGAACGGGCTCCTCTTGGTGGTGACCAGGCACGTCTGCGTTTTGTGGGGTCAAATCTCACTACATTCGCATCACCCCATTCGGTCACTGCCCCAACTGTGACATTGATACATATATAAATAGAATAGTCGAGAGAAAAAATTCCTCTTAAAGAATTATTAAACCTCTTAAAAAATTCTCCTCTATCAAAAATTTGCGCCGAATACAACCGGGTATGTGTATCTGTTGACATTGACATTTTTCATGACCCATGCTTAAGTTTGAGAAAAAAGGTATCTGTGTACCTGCTCTCTAAGCAGGTTCTTAAAATTTCTTAAAAAGTTGTCAAATTAGTTTATTATTATTATTAATCAGCTTTCTATTTTTGTGTTTCTCTTTGTTTCTTAAATTCATATATACAATAACATGTCTTAGATTATAAGAGAATGTTGTACACGTCTTTAATTGGCGTACATACCAGGCCTTAGGTTGACGTTAGATTGTATGCAAATGTATTGTGTGTTATGCTGTTGATGTGTCATAATAAATAAATAAATAAATAAATGGATCCCTGAAGAAATACGAAGTTTGTCGCCGTCGATTATGATGAACAACCATCGACGACAACTCGGAGAAACCGTTCACTTAGCAAGTCCTTTAACCAGCCAATAAGGCCAGAGGAAATAGAGAGAGTTTAGTTGTTTAAAAAAATTAATGTGTGGTTACAGTATACATTGCTCCCGATATTATTAAAAACATTAACATTATGCAAATTTAAATATGAATAATAACAAGGGAAAATGAAAAAACGTTATTTGTTCACTAACATGAAGAATATTTACTATTAGCAGATTAAATTAATGTTAGCAGTATCCACATTTTAATGCAATAATAATATGTGTGCCAGTCCTATACAACTTTATGTTATGTGCTCAATTTATTATATATTATTAAAATATTTCTATGTAAATAATAACAGTGTTAGAGCTATACTTCTGTTATTTGGACACCAACATGTCATATGTAAGTTACAATTATAGAAAGAAGCAAATTTGAATTTAAAAAGTCATATGTCCTCGCAATGGTAATTTTTTTGAGATTAAACGGTGAAAAAGGGTCCACTCAGCACTGTAGTTGTACATTCTTCAACCAACAGTTGCATTAATAGAGTTTACCACATACCTTACCATCTTTTCTAAAAAATCCTCTCCTAATCGTTAATACCTACCTAGTGAGCTGATTTAAAACGCATGACATCTATACGAACTACATACTCTTATTTCCGTCTCGGCAATTTTTAATGAGTCATCCACATCAGTAGAGTATCCAAAAAATTAAAAAAATTATATTATATACATATATACAAACAAAAAAATGGTACCTGATTCACCAACAGCGAGAACCTGTCTTCGATAGAGAACTTCACAGCACACTCAATGTATTCGTTATGACAGTCCGTTAACATTTATGGCTATTAAACAAAGTTTAAATCTGTTTATATGTCGTTGTAAGGAGTGATGCGCAAAAAATTTACTACTAAATACCTTTGAACTCTAATTAGAACGTCTATTTTATCAAGTAGATAAATATTGGTCATTGAAATCTGTGGAACCATTTGTGTATGCAGTTAATGCTTCTATATAATTTTTTATGCTATTCGACAAAATTCTTACGTTGCATCTCAATTTATATTCAACTATCGAGAGATTGAAGACGATACGCCTTCAAAAATTATTAATAATAATCGTTTTAATGATAGTCATAAATTAATCAAAATATATATATATATATGTATATATATATATATATATATATATATATATATATGTGGTATAGTTTGAGCTATTAGGATTAGTTTATTTATAATTTTGTATATTTTTATTATTTAACCTCTTTCGTAGAAATTATTTTTGTTAAAATAGCAACACTAAGAGGAGGCGGTCATCGACCATTTACGATGTTAGACCTGTATTTTTTGCTCCTGATATAATAAAAGAAATATCACTTACTTTATATATATATAAAGTAAGTGATATTATATGTATATAAAAGAGAATGTATGTGTGTATGTATGTTCACCTAAAACTCGAAACCCGTTAGCCCAATTAATATGAAACTTTGCATATTATAAAGGCCGATATGACCGTTCCGTCGAACATATGAGTAGTTACGTTATGCCGGATAGGTGGTGCTGGTGGCAGTGATTTTTATCTTTTGAATCATAGGTTGAATTGATATGAAATTTTCATGCATTGGAACGTTAAAAAACATTATATATATATATATATATAATTCCCGTGTCACAGTTTTGGTTACCATACTCCTCCGAAACGGCCTGACTGAGAATAGGTTATTTATTTTTTTATACCCCTAAGTGATAAGGATTGTCCACCCTAATTATTTTATTTTTTTGACAAATTTTTTTATTTTTATTTTTTTATGATGTGGCATTAAAAACACATACAACCATAAATTTTCACCCTTCTACCATCAACCCCTATTTTTTAATAGCGATATTAGTAATTCAATAATTTTCAACCCAGGTCGATAACTGATTAATTATCACTTGATTAAGTGTCACTTCTGACCCCGTAAACAGCACGGAGTAGAGATGAGATCTCTTTTCTCAGTACCTACAGTTGTCGGCCATTATTATTATTGTTTGTGCATCGATCGTGATGTTTACAATTATTATTTTACAATTTCAGTGTTATTTTCATTAAATCATAAATTCATATCACGGACAATTATACGTGGCATGCTCAGTTTGTTTGTGTTAGGTAATGATGGAATAACAAAAAATATTGTAGACTATTGCATTAAGGCATTGATATTGTTTTTTAGTAAAATTATTATAATTAGCGATATATATAATTAATAATTTAAATGGCAAAATAACGTTTGCCGGGTCAGCTAGTATATATATATATATATANAAACAAATTTTTTTTACATATATATCACCACTTACCTTCAGATGGGATGGTTGTCGAGCATTAACATTTTTTATGTGAATAAAATATATTAATATTTTTGGCCGCTTTATAACTTGTGTTTCACAACTATAGATACTCCATTGATCCTAACACAAAACATTTTATCGATAATTTCTTCTTTTGCTCATTATTTTTTGCATTGCTAACGTATCAGCGACCATCTCACTCAATGCCATGGAATTCAATAACACCAGAGGAATTACCAAAGTGTTGTCAACAAAAATGGGAAGCGGGGAATCCGCATTATTATTGGCTCTCCGACTCTATGACTGAATTGTTGTTAGAAGGAGAATGGTAGCTAGCCAGACGGGCAAAATACCTTACCACCATGCAAATACCTTCGGCATTAAACTTGGTGATACAGAACCCAGCGATCATTGATCATAACTTCGTCTGTTGTTTAGCAGGGTGCACCACGAGCAGGGGACGTTGCGTTGGACTTAAGAATGATTAGAGCCCCTTACAACACATATATAATGTTGAAATAATGTTTTGTTTTACAAAGTGCTATAGTCTGAACAGACAGCGAACGATAGTCTCCACAAAATTCAGCCACATCTACATTAGCTACGCGGTATTGAATATGATAACTCGATATCCAGATCCTTACTCGTACTTACCTAATTATTGCCGTGTTCAACTGACTTCCTCTCCAACGAAATACGATCAAGCCCCGAGAAGTTAACCAGTTAATTAACATTTAAAATTTCATTGTAGAAACTTTAAAATCCAACCTTCCCTCGCAGTCCCTCAGCTTATTGTTATTTGTACACTTAAGTAGTTTAACGCGTGGGACCAGAAATCGGATGTACTCGTTAGGTGCTTTCGGCAAACCTATTTTCAAACTCCAGCGATTTATACGAACGCTCACGCGCTCACACCCCTCCCTCTATTGCGGCTCCGATATCCTTCACAATGCGTCGTCCTAAGAACATGATCGAACTTCCTCACAACCGAACCATCGCGTTACGTGGCCGAATCGTAATTCATCCCATCCACTGCCTATAACAATGGCCCCGTCCAAGCTCGCCACAGGGTCTTTCTGTGGGAAGCAATGGAACGAGCCAGTCCTATTTGTAATACGCCTCTGGCAATAGTGGTTGTAGTCGTTACTACCTGGGCTATTGCAGTCCTGGGTGGTAAAATTCCTGGGTGTATTTACGAATACAATATGGAACCTCATTCCCGCGAGTCACTTGACGAGTTTTATGTACAGTTTGAAAGATACTGCACTACTGAAATATATGTATGTAGCACTCCAGAATTTTAATTTGCAATGAAATTTGAAATTAATTTCGTGTTTTAATGTGGTCAGATTGGAAAATGTACGAAGTGTGAAAAGGAATCCCGTTGTTCCATTCTGTTAATATTTTCCATGAATATATTGTTCTCATTTTGCAACATCACACATTTTTGGTCAACTATGGATGAGGGCCAATATCTAGCTTTATATATTTTCAAAATGAGCAAACCATTAAAAAAAATATCTTTTACAAAGATCTGATTTAATCATAAACATAATTGAGCTTCATTGTAACGACCTTAAAAATATCACTCATTATGAACCTTGAGGACCAACAGCGTTCAATAATAATGCCGTGATAAAATTACATTTGACCGGAATTTTATGCTAACATCGTAGGCTATAGGTGCTTATTCTTGACCCTTTTTACTCATCTAACGCCACTTAGTTATGTCTTCGGATGTTATTCAAACGGTTAAATGGCAATGAATTACGTAGAGGTGGTAGAGTACAATCTTGTTTATGAATAATGAATGAATACAATAGTTGTTTAACGTCATTATATCCAAACGAATCTTGTGTAACGCATGTTTTTTTCCTTTAAAAATCTTGAAGTAAAATACTATGATTCACTTCTATCTAATTTTCAGTGATAATATTTCTTTCATATCAACTGTAATTTATCAAGAAGTTCCCTACAATTATATGAATAAATTTTCAGCACAATATTTTTTGTTGTCATGACAGATAGGTCAAAATTCAGCCAGAAACACCCGCGTTGTGGCTGGTTGTGAGGTGCGTAGACAACGTCAGTGGCTGGTTAGAACTGGAAAATACTGGAAAATATGCTAAATGTCTAATATAATCTCATTACTCACTTACTATAATGTCGTCAAATCATCGACGTTACTTATGATGAGTGTATCGCGGAGTTCTATTTTGAGCTTTTTTAACCGACTTCAGAAAAGAGGAGTTCATATTATGTTTGTGTCCATGTATTTTTTATATTTGTACAGTCATAACTCCGTTTTTTGGGAACCGATTTTGTTTTTTTTTTAGTGAATAAAACATTAACAATGCAAAACCATTCCATCATTGCAGACAAACGGATTAAAATAATCCAACAGTGTTTTAAGTTATTTGTTTTTGATACCGGTTACATTGCAAAGCCAGTATACATATATTGAGGTGTTCGTGTCTAGGAGTAATCATCTCATGAAGCTGTATTGATAACGACAGCACCAGCACTTCTTTTTGACTAAGAGTTAAGGGATAACACTGAAATTAGTCGATAGAAACCCTTGTGGTGTCTTGAGAAAACGTGGTGCTTACAATCATGTGCGCGATCTGCTCGTCCACTTACATAATAACATTTTAAAATACCGTACTCATTACGCATTCGAGTTTGGATCAAAAGTTGTATGAAGCTTTTGAAAAAAAAAATGTAAAACAACTTTTGCCAATGACATTACGACGAATGAGATTATGACGAAGTGTCGAAACACTTCAATTGACCATAAACTTGCAAGTACAATTGCAAAATACACCGGAAGCGTCGGTTCAAATATTTAAAAAATATTGCTGGATATTGCAAACGATAAAATATAACTGTGTCCAAATCAAAATACACGATGCAACAAATTGCCACACAATTTATGAAGTTGTTCAGACAATACATGAACTAATTGAGTGTCTTCTTCTGTAGACTAAATAATTACTTGGACCATAATTGGCTCAGGTGCAACAGTAGTTACTAGCTAATCGGATGTCTTTCAAATCAATCAACAGTTTTGTTGATGACAACGAATCCAACTGCATGTTTTAATATTCTGGATGGAAGTATAAAATCTTCGGTTGACGATTAGTTCATCCATTCAACTGTAAAGTAACAAATCATGTAAAGCAAATCCTGATAAAGGTTAACTAAGTACTCAAATTATATAGTGAATCTAAACACGAAAAGTGAAAGCGATTTGAAAGTGAGAAATGCGCGGGTTTATGACATGTGCTCCAACAGATCGCAACGTAGACCAACCGCCCGGGCGTCAATTCTATTAAACTATACGGAATTGGACTTGGTAAATAAGCTGTACTACGGTACTAGCCGTTTCTTTCATTTATTCGTCGTACATCCAACCATACATTACAACCATTCGGTTGTAATGCACGCACTTATGTAATTGTTAAATTAAAAATTTACCTAAATCAATATATTTCTTTTGGTGAAGTCAGTTATACTTTTAATAAAAACTATCATCCACTGCAAGCTGAATCAACATTGGTCATTTTGTATGTAGATGATACCTGTTATATAATTAATTCGCTAGTTCAACGTGTTTCGTAATTACCTCAAATGAAATCTTAATAAAAACTTAATGAATAATTATAATTTTCGTTTATCAGTACATGTACAGGAATCTTCTCAGCAAAACAAGAGGCTCGAGGATTAGATGTGTAATCAAATTAACTGTTACATTGCCAACGGAATCCTGAATTGAGTAAAGTCGTCCACGTCCTCTCACTCTCGACCAATCCCATGCGCCCGGCGCGGGCGGCGTTCCACAGAGTAGCCCGCTCGATAACGAGTAGCTTGCACAGAACGGGTAGTGCTGCCAGCGTACGTACGGGCGCTAACAATTTTATATACCTTTATTTATACAAAATTTTATTATATTTTATTTTATTTTATTATATATTTTATTTTATTATACTATACATTATATATGTTATTTTATTATATTATATATTTTATTATAGTGTTCTCAATAATAAATGGTTAAAACTAAATTTTTAAGCATATAATCATTTTATTACTTGTTGAACTCTAGTTACATTTTTCCAAGTAAAGACTTCCCTCGGCAGCATCCATCTGCTGTATCACAACTGTCTTAAACGACAGTTATAATCCAGCTAGGTTTATAGTGAACACGACTGATATAATTCTAAATAATAAATTAACGATTGGATGTTCTAATAAATTACTAGCCTAAGATTGAAGAGTATCAGACGGTCGAGATTGGAATGTTATGTTATGATGTTTTCTTGTTACCATTCCTTAAATCACAAGCAAGACACGAATAGAACTACGAGAAATACATACATAGAATCATCAGTCACACAGGCTGGGACAGCAACAGTATGAGTAACAGTAAATAAATGTAACTCAGTGCTCTGGGATAAAACTATAATATAAAAATGCAAGGTATTGCGTTCCGTGTGGGGTGAGGTTGCATGTTTCTTAACATAATTGAAATTGTTTTAAGTAATAACAACAAGTTTTCAATGGCATCATTTTATAATGAAAGCGTCCGATGGCAGGAAATATGATGCGACTGCACCACCTGGAACCAAAATTAAATGAACGAATTAAGTGAGATAAGTGATAATATTTACCGCCTACTTTTCGACCGACGTCGCCATTAGTGTTACGAATGTATGAATATGAAATAAATATTTAAAATAGATACGAGCGATGGTACATAATAGTTGAAGGTATGCGCCAAATAAGTGGCTTAGGGCTATAAGCTGGTAATGAGCAATTCAGTAAGGATTGGTGCAGAAATATCTGACGAGTATCTGAAGATCCCATGGCGTCTCAAGGCTTAAGTTATGGCTTAACGACTGGTACCTAATGATAACATACAAATTGTGGAACGAGCTTCCTCCTGAGGCATTCCCGGAGCGCCATGATACGGAGTTCTTCAAAAAAGGTGTAAAAAGAGCATTTTTCCAGAATCAGCATTGCAGTAGTGTTAACTGTGTCCATAGGCGACGATGACCACTTACCATCCGGTAGATCGTGAACCTTTTCGTCTGCCTTTATGGCTATAAAAAAAAAGTCTAAGTGTATATTTTATACACAATTCATCACCCATAGACATCAGTAAAACAGTGTTACCGGCCAGGAAATGAGAAGAAGGTAAGAAAAAAAGTACTGGCTCCCAAGCCCCCAGCCGGAACACGACGAGTCGTTCGGCGGCTGACTCAAACAGGAGGGTGGTAGCTAGCCAGGCAGTCTTCACGGAAAAATAATAATACCAGTAATAATATTAATGACTTAATAATAATACTGATAATATAATCCTTACGCGAAACCCTACCATCAAGCGGGCTGGCTACTGTCATCTCTTACTACTTGTACTCTGTAATTTTATTTATTACAATTTTTTTTCCAATCATTAAGTACTTTTTTTTTATTAACAAAAGTAAAAATGGATTAACCGTAGTGAACAATCCATGGAGCATTGTATATCTTTAATGATTTAGTTTAGGTAAACGCGGACATCATTATGTCATTTCCGGGACATATGTGACCACTTCCAAGAATTTTAAAACTCAGCATATCTTAAAAAGGTTTCAAAGATCAGTTATCAATTATGAATACAAATATAAAAATAAATAAATCTTTAGAACATATCATTGCAAATGTATAAAATGGGTGAAGTACTTGTTCTCAGTGGCCATCCATAATTTTATCCGAGAAAACGTAATTTACTTAAAGATACTGTAGTAATTAATATAATTATGCCTGACGTGTATTCGTATTAAGTTTTTTTAAAGTTCGCCAGATAATATCATCTGCTCTGATAATATGCTCTGCTTCTTACTTGCTAATTAGGAATAATAAAATTGAATAAAATTATAATAATAAGTAGGTACTAGTTAGAACAATAAGCACGAGTACTTATTGTCCTATTAAATAAAATCAATATTAAAATTCATTTTCAAATAAATTCAAATTCTGTAAATACACTTTTGAACGTCATTTTTTGCTTCTACCACCGTTTCGAAAAGGTGCTTTAACAATGAGGAGAAGACCGCTACGGGCAAAATTTCAAGAGCATTTCGATGCCCAAAAGGTCAGTTCAGCAGTCGATGTCTTTAAGTTCGGTGTTTAGATACGTGTATAGATGTAGGTGATATTAAAATACGCGAAACTGCCAGAGCTCTTCATGCTTGTTACGAGTCCAGAGTATTATTATTACCCAGTCCCTAACACGTTTTTACATTGGTAAGATTCACACACGACTTTCGCGTAATTAATTACTCACGCGAATTATCTGTGATAAAACAGGTTAATGCGGTTCCTAGAATATTAATGACATTTTACGATAGATTTTTAGACGCACCATGGTATGTATTCGGGCAAGTAAAAACGCCACCACCACGCATGAGTTGGAATGGAAAGTTGGAATGGATGGATTACAGTGTGACAGTTACTCATCGACTATTAGAAGAATGGATCAGACATCATTGTATCGTTATTCGCCATGATGCGACAAGAACGAGGGTTGGTGAGACTCAAGAACAAACGGATTCCCTTTTCAGGAAGCAGCAGTCAGTTGGAGTTACATTAACTACTTTGAAGTTGGCAATCTAGTTATTGGTACATAATTAAACTACCACCCTCCTGCTTGAGTCAACCGCCAAACGAATCGTCGTATTCCGGCTGGGGGCTTGAGAGCCAGTACTCTCTTTCTTACCTTCTCATTTCCTGGCCGATATCGCATCAGTGATACGTTTGGTCTTGTTGATGTCTATGGACGACGGTGGCCACTTACCATTAAGTGTCTATTCTACTCGTTTTTCAGCTATTAACATAAAAAAACAGTACTAGTTTAAAGTTATAAAAAAAACTGATCTAATACGAACCGTGTTTCTCAGTTAAGATGGGGAATGATCGGTTTTCGTAAATATTATTGAATATCTTTAAAACTTTATGTGAATCCTTTCATTCGATATAATACATTTGATAATAAAATTGTTTCTATTTATTTGATTTGTCCCGCAAAATAAAAATTATTTGAATACAATTGTACCTCCGTCATCAGATCACCAAATCTGTACGTGTACCGATTCAACTAATTAGACATACTTTGAGACACACAGACACGAAAGTGATCTTATAGCGGTTCCGTTTTATGATTTCAGGTCATAAAAACATTAAATATAATACTCACTGAGAGCAAGCGCGGCGCCGCCGTACAGCGTGGCGGAGCAGTTGGTGGTGATGGTGGTACTCACGATGTTAGTGCCGCTGAACGCGCTCAAACGCGCCACCATCATGCCCAGACACGCCACCATCGCTCTGCATCGATCATACTGGTGTGAGAACAAGCCCTCAGGTATATGGCTAATTCGGAACACACTTATAAAGTGTTATTTAATAATATTCGATGTTGTTAAGTTATATTAAATAAATTAGTATTGATCTACTATGCAACCACCCGTGAGCAAGGTATCAATGGTATTCACCTTTAGGCATACATACTTTTCCATTCCATAAAAGACACATGCATAATATACCTACTTACAGTTACATACACACACGACAAAGCATCACCAGGATGAATGAAATCTATGAAAATTAGGTTTAATGTATTGTTTCAGCATTTCTAAATATTAATTTAACGTTCTTGTTATTTATATCGCTTTTATCGCTAAAAAACCTGAATGAAATCTATGAAAATTAGGTTTAATGTATTGTTTCAGCATTTCTAAATATTAATTTAACGTTCTTGTTATTTATATCGCTTTTATCGCTAAAAAACCTGTATTATCTGATTATGTTCGGAATAATAGAACTGGCAAAGGCTGTGGAGGAATTAAAATTTATCTCCGACATGCTATTTTATGTAAAATTATCGGCAAGTTATTCCGGGTTTGCGGAGTTACTATTTCCAGAAGTAATCCTCAATCACGCGCGTATGCTTTTAACAGTATTCTATAGCCGCGATATGAATGTAGTTGTTACTTTGACACACTTGAAAAGCTCCTTAATGATTTTAGTCCGATTTATGAACTTAAACACATGCCCTATTAAAAATGATTATCGCTTTATAAAATTATTGAGTTTGACTTCTTTCAATTTTCACATTCTCCCATTATTTGCTGCGTACAATTTGCCCGACCGCACACCTTATTTTCTCGATGTAATGATTTTCTCAGAGGAGCATTTTTCCTTTCTGTCTACCAATAATTCTTAATTCCGAAATGTTTACAGGCCTTAGTTATGCCTAGTCTTAGTAGAAAACCCGGATATAGTAATTTCTGAGCCATTTTTAATGCAATTTTAGAAGTATCCATATCACTAAACTTAATGAGTACTGGACGAGTTGAAGTTTTTGAGGAACCAATTTGGTCAGTCAACATATTTGGCTGAATATTTATTTGAAGTATGCATTACGCATCTTCTCGTTTTGTTTCTGAGGAAGACCATGAATTAAGTGTAAGCATTTCCAATTGCGCCTTTATCAGGAATAAAAATTGAAACGTAAAAGATTTGGAACCAGAAAGTTCCTTGGCAAAAGTACCAAGGTCCGGTCTTGGAGGAGATATAGTGGAACCAGTGGCCCCTCAAGATGTTTTTCGATTTCATGCAATCGAATGTTGTATATTTTTTGCTATTTTCCGAGATTGCTGGCAAGTTGCTGATCCATGTTTAAAAATAGTGTAGAACAATTTAGGGGTTGTAAAGTGTGTTTCGCGATAGAAAAAACTTTAGCAAACTTTTAAACCATTACACTATTTACGAAATATTAATGAATAAAATATTTTGGAAAAAAATTAAACACAATAAGTTTGCATGTTTACGTTATGCCTACCTGCAACTTTTAATTCCTTGTCTTTACCTTTTTTATTAGACGACAGACCTTTGGAACGATATAATCAATTAGTGTATAAAAATGTGCGGTTTTCTCAATCAATTATACCAGTTATAGCTGCTGTTATAAGATCCTTAACCAGCAGATGGGGGGTATGTCTACAGGTTGTTATTATCGGCTATTAGAGTAATTCCGCTATATTAATGGCTTTCGGTAAACCTCCTTTTTTTGTTACTCTTCTTGTCTTTATGTATAGGAAACAATGATGAAAGAAATTATATATATTAGAGAAACTTGTCAAACCTATACGAAGTAGGGTACAGGGTGACGAAATATGAGGAAACGATGCCGAAGACCATGGCTGTGGTGAGGTAGACAAAAAAGAGCACTAGGCCCGACAGCGCCTCTCCCGTGTTGTCGATGGCCAGCGCCGCCACGGCCGCGATCAACAGGATTGTGATCGCAATTATCTGACATGAAAAAATTTGGACTATATGTTCAAATATAAATTAGTGAAAATAAAACATCATCAGATGTACCTACGTCATATATACTTACACGACGAGTATGATAAATAATAGGAGTGGAAGTACCAAATCGCCCTTATTTTGATTTATTTACAATGGCATACATGGGTTTCACACCATAATCACTCCAAAGTTTAAATTTGGCAACATAGTTTTTCAGGTAAAAATTATTGATCTAATCTAGAATCTCATAATTTATGCATTTTAAGATATTGATCTTATATTAAATTATGAATAATGAACATCTAAAGGAGACCTTTCTCTTGTGAGCACATTGTGAAATAAGAGCGTTGAGTACGAAGAACGACAGGCCGTGCACGCAGCCTGCCCATATCGTGTTATCTTCTATACCGTTACATTCCACTGTCTCCTGTAACAAACATTATACTGCTAATAACGTCTTCGGGTATATTTGATAATAAATTTTCATCATTAAAAAGTAATTATCACAATAATGTAAACAATAATACCATAAAAAGTAAGTACTACGAAGTTTGTTAGAAATACAGATAAGTTATGTATGTGTTATGTGTACTTCCGTTAATCAAGATTATGTAATAATTCCACCTGTTCAGCAGATTCAGTTGCATTGGGGCTAGAAGCGAGCAAATCACAGAAACCAGCGCTAGCTCTACTCGATGCATAAGATGTGAAGAAAACGTTGAAGATGGTGGGCATAATTATGGCGAAACTATTATTCCTATAAAGAAAAAATAATCTCATGATTATGAACAAACTTATCATATGAATATTTATCAAAGAAACACGTGTTATCTCATTTCACTGCTGGGCATATAGATAGCAAGCATGCTAGGCTTTCCATTCATCAATTGTATTCTAGATCCCATTTTGGTTAAGAAGTGTACTCACGTAATATAAACCACAAACGTTAAGTAGAAAAGTAACAGTGTGCGACCAAGAAGGGGTGCCTTAAATAATGGAGCGATTTGATTCCATAGGGACTGCAGAGAAAACACTCCCACTTCGTCCTTCGTGCCTTCTTCTAAGAAGATTTCTTTGACCTGAAATTGTGAAGAATATCCCAGTGAAAGAAAAATATGCGAGGAAACTTTTATTATACAGTTGCGATAACATACTTGCACATAGGTATATGCAGTGGTTATTGAAACCATTTCAACCCTTTTTTTCAGTGTTTAATAAATATAAATATAAAGTTTACACACTCACACCCCCGCACTAGGATTCCCTGTATTACGGGTGGCATGGACGTACACAGATATGACATTACATACACCCACGACCCGAGAACAAACATTTATCGGTCACGTAAATGTCGGCCCCGGCCGGGAATCGAACCTGGGACCCCTCGCTCGGCAGACAAGGTCACTACCGACTGGGCTATGGAGTCGTTTAATGTTAATTTTTAATCTTAGAATAGAAATAATTTTTAACGTTGCTTTTTTATTTTCATTTAACTTACTCACTGTATTGAATAGGTCGCTGTTAGCGATTATGGATAACAAGTTCCCGTACGGTTTCAGAGCAAGACTGCAATATCTTGTAACTTCCTGTTTTTATTCCTTTTTATTTGATTGTAATAATTATCTTTGCTTTTTTTACAATTCTTACATTTCACTATAGTTTTTAGATATGCTATATTTTTCTACACATCAATACGTATAATAAAATTCTAACTGATCGGTTTTTGTACATGAAAGATATAAGAGAAAAATTATTATAAGAGGACTATTAACGCAATAAAACAATAAAAATAGTTGTTAGAATTTCTGTTTGTTTATCAGTGCGTTTGTACGCGCTAATCTCAGAAACGGCTTGACCGATTAAGTTCTGGTTTTTACTTATGTATTTCAGTAAGCATCATTTAATACTTAAAGTTCCTTTCACCTCAACCTGTCCATATATAAAAAAAATATATAAATTAAAGTAAAATAATATAGGTCAGGTATTTTTCAGCTTAAGGCGTAGTTTTTTCGAAGCGAAGCGAGGGCAGTTTGCTAGTTTTTCATAAAATTATAAATATAATTATATATTAAAATTATAATGTATATGCTTATTTTAAAAGAATTTTTACGTTTACGATATTTCATAATATCGTACCCACTTCTTTTCTGTATCTTATCTCTGTATTTCGAACCATAAGCATTAACATTATAATTTAAAATAGTATACAGAAGTTTATATCCTTCATCTAACTTTGAGTGATTCATTTAGTCTGAACTGATTCTTCTTCTAGTTCTTGAGCTGATAAAACCTGTACTTACGGGGTAATCTTCGATTCTGCCACCGTTGATCACATACATCTTTGCAAGTACCTCTACGGCCTCGGCTTGCCGGCCAACATTCACCAGAAACTTGGGGCTCTCCGAGAAGAAGTAAAGCATCAGCGCGCCCAGACCTAGCGGCAAGGCCATCAACAGAGTCAGAAGCCTCCATGGACGAAGCACTATCCCAATGAACACGTAGGTGAAGTCCAACTTCGATATGAAGTATCCACAGACTGAAAACATTGTTTTAAAACATAAAGTTAGTTAATAAACGAGTATTTTTAAATTATGTTCATATTTGGCCGAGTAACAACAGACAGACATACAATCTTAATTTTAGAATTTCTTTCATTTACTGAAAATGAAACTATTATCATTGATCACTGACGTGTCTGTCTGTCTATGCATCTGTCTCACCCAAGTATTCTCCAAATGCTTTAGGTATTCACATACAGCAATCACACTTATTGGAACTTATTCACTTATCGGAAAATATTTCACTTACATAACGAAATGCTATCTTTTGTGAATTCGATTGTGACTTAATCGTTTTTTTAACCATTAATAGGTATCGTTTAACATCCATTATATATTTGGATTAAAGTTTAAATGTTTTTTAAATTTCATATCTGTCTCTTCAATTATTTCTTCGCTTTTCCTGAACCAGTATTATCAATTTTGAATATGTATGATGTATGTACACACCTATTTTATATACCTTACTAATAACTCACCTTAACTTTTTACAGTATTCGTTTTAATGAGGCCCTTTATAAATGTTTACCCCGTACAACTTAACTTTCCTTATGGTAAAATTTGATGGTCAAATGGTATAAAATTCCATACTTTTCGAAATAATCGCGTTGAAAACATAAACAGATAATTTGTTTTATAATATGTATATAAATAGTAACCATTGCTTCGCTTCAGAAAACTGTCTATATCAACCACATAATATGACACTACAATGAAAAAGTGTTTGCTTCAAACTCAGCGAAACCCTAGGCTCCGTGGTTAAGGTAACGTTAATTTTTTACTGTTGTAGTCGACAAATGAGTTAAAATCACACACAAATGAGTTAAAATCACACACAAATGAGTTAAAATAACATCAAGTAGAGAAAGGTGACAATTTACACCAAATAGCTTAATGAATGTAGTTTTATGTGTACAGAAAGATGAGCGATGTGGTAATATATGTTTACTGGCTCCGTACATTCGCAACTGCGACGAAGTTTCAAACGTATTTCTTATACTAGCTTTATAACACTTATTAATCGATAATCTGATAACCGATAACCGATAATCTATAACACTTACCATCCGGACTACCCAAAGGATCGGTGTTCACTAGCCAGGCAGTTAGAAGCTTACCACCATGCACGAATACTACTAAAGAGATATAGTGCCAAGTGGTCCCAAAAATGGGAGCTGGTGCTATTTCGTCGTCCTTCATTCATTACTAGTAGAGGAAGATGATTTAAACGCAAGAACAGCAACCCCTTACACTCATAGTATTTGTAAAACTTACTATAGTACAAAGTTGGAGTAAGCATTAGCGCGCTGGTGACGAGCAACATGTATTTCGACCTGGTGCGCGCGTTGCAGCACTCGCCCAGCAGTGCGTACGTCGCCGACTCTGCTGCACTGGACCTGTAACCATGGAGAAAGTTTTTGAATTGCGAGTCTTTCGAATGTAGTCCGTTGACCGTAACTGACCATTTGCCCGTTTATTAAATGTAACCAAAGTGCACGTTGTGTCGCCATCGCTTATTGTGTATAAATTTAATTTAACGTAGTTTTTCTATTTGCTTATTTGTAGTTTGCTGAAATTACTGGTACTGGATAAATCCTGCCTGTCTATCTGGACAATTACGCCACCTCCAATAAGGAGGTCCTTGTACCATAAAATAATTCAGAAAATCATTATAGGTATTGCTTAAGTTTTGGTTAGGAGAAGCGTGTCATGTACTCACAATGCAGAACTGATGAATCTCAACACGGCGAGCAGTTGCCAACTGGGAGCAAGGCTGCTGAGCGCGGCGCTTACAAAGCTCCCGCACATAGCCCACATCAGCGCCAGCTTGCGGCCCCGCGTGTCTGCCAGGTAGCCCCATGGGTACGACATAACTATAATACCTGCAAATTGTTTTAACAAATTCCGTAGTTCACTGTTATTGTAGCTAGCTTTAATTGATCGGACTAGTGTTAAATTAACATTTAAGAAATCAGCAGAGGGGCAGGCATCGATAACAAATAATTAAAAATCAATGAATGAGTGATTTTATTAATGACACCGTGAGAATGGCCAATAAGAAAAAAACAAAACGGCAACACTTGTTAGCTAAAATTACATCTAATTAAGACTATCCGCCGGAAGAGAATGGCACAAAAATTCAGTGACAAATCTCGAGAAATTGCAGTGTAATTATATTGTTGGTACTGACCAGCAAAGGGCATAGATGACAGAATCCCAATTTCCTTGAGCGTCATCCCCAGGTCGCAGGTGGCAGCGGTCACTATCATACCCAGCCCGAAGATATCGATGCCCATCGCCATGATCACCACGAAGCACGCGAACAGTAGACCCACATTGTATTTGCCATGGCCTGCAAAAAACATTACCATATATTAGTTAGTAGCTAAACGGTTCCAGAAATTCCTATGCTGCGCTTGGACTTCGACATAGTTTAACGACACACAATGAGAAACAATGTGTTCCGATCGATGCCGGAGAAAGGTACCTAGGAAAATGGAAAAATATTATATACATTGGTGATCTAATTATGGGCGTGCAGTAAATAATAATTTTTTTTTTTGTGATTTTAATGAGCATTCCAGGGAATATTCGCGTTTGTCAAGCGTAACTACTATGTTATATATCAAATGAGAGCACGTTTTATGACGGTTAAAACAGTTTTAATAGCTGTAGAATGTTTAGTTTAAAACTTATTGAAGGAAATATATGAAATATACTGCGCGTTTTCGAAACTACTTAGCTAAAATAAAAAAATAATATTAAAAACTGTGAAATGTAGTTCGTCAACCACAGCTAACATGATTTACATAATTATACATTAACATTGTTCAAATTTCCATAACAATCGAAAAACATTTGTTGAAACATTTGCATTTTCCTGAACAACGCAACAACAGCGCTCGCCATTTTGAAATAACAAAATTGAAATAAACTTAGTAATCGCCATCCAAAACCAATCGTATACTACAAATAGCAGTCAATAGCGTTATAAAAAGCAGATAAGATCGCTTGCATCTCAACAATGACGAGAACAGATAACGTACCTGTCAAATCCAAGGCCTCTTCGTAAGCACAACGACGGCCGACGTCTCGGCTATCTTGCATTTCAAGATTTTCCTCATCCGATTTAGCGTAACCTTTGTTCACTGCCATTTTCAAACGCCAAAACCAATTCTTGTTTTATATATACTTTTGACCTCTATCTTAGACCGGTCGGATCTAAATCCTTCTACAAATTAATTTAAATTACTAATTTTCGCTAGGACTGCGTGATAGAAATTTATGTCGATATTCTTCTTAATTGTATCGAAGTTCAACCTCGACGTTTTGTCATGATATAGATAATTTATTTGTATAATAAAATGAAATGTTTTCTAAAAAACAATTAATTATCAATCGGAGAGGCCCGGAGCTTAGGCCACCACGCTTCTTCAATACGGTTAATGAACAAACCGGGTGCTGTAAATATTGGGCCGAAGGAAAGGGTTCAGTGTTATATCGTGCTCCATGCGTGACGGATACCTTCATGAATATTGGTCGTCAATGTTAACATTCATTCACCTATTCAATTTAAGATCACGCTTTATGTGACTAATTTGTCTATTATGTACGCATGATAAATATACATACATACCTCGCAACGAATATTATATTAAAGGATTTATGTTTGCAAACGAGTTTTACCTAGCGATACGGTGCATGCATGCCGTAACAACAGCTTCGCTCCAAAACACCATTTAACTTTTGAACACCTTTCCAAATTTCCGGACCATAAACGTACATTACTTGTAAAAAACCAGTTTATTTTTTATAAATATAATATTACATTATTATAATTATTTTTGAATATTATATATCAATAACATTGAGTTCTTCATTTGTTTGTTCTTTTTTAAATTGAAATTAATCCGTTATTTGAACAAGTCACTTAGTCCGACCGGCGATATTCTTTCTCTCATTTCTGCTTCAAATTCTCCAATTTTTACTTTAATTCGTTAGTTACTATATTGTATCAAAAATCATTCCATTATACTGATTAAACACTGCACTGATTTCCAACAAAATAACTAATTGTTCCGTTTCTTTGGGCACATCTTTTTTTACGTTTGTAATAAAATATATTGTGATGTATATTCCGTTTGACTATAGTTGTTTAACACGAACACACCGGTTCAACATTAACAGCCGACTGCCACTCGTCTGAGGTCAGCTTATCATCTGAACTGTCTCACTGTCGCTGTCTTTATGTATATTCTGCTAATATGTCCACAAAGCATCCGTATTCAAGTTCTTTTAAACGGTAACCATTACTAAATAGTAGACAATCGGATAGGTTTATGGTAAGATTGTCAATTTTACAGACTAATTTAATAAAACATATTTTGGTACTGAAACAAATCATGCACTGGTCCGCGCTGGAGCCCAAAGATGATTGACTTGCGGTGACGCGCCGTGGGACATAACTTCACAATTTCGTTAGACATGAATTCTGATATGTATATATTTATAATCGCTTCGGAAAAACTACCTTACTCTTAAAAATAGTATCTACATTTTTCTAGGTATTTCTCATTCTATGAATTACAAATTATGATATTAATTTATTACTTTTTTATTTACGGACGGAATGCAATGAAACAACAAACAGGGTCATCCATACTCGCCGCCCCTGCTGGGGCGTGTGCGGTATGGGGAAAATTCGGGCCTCAAGGGTCATTCCTTTTTACCCGAACATAAACTCGGGAGAACTAGTGTCTCCCGGTGGAGGAGGCGGGAACCCGCTGTTTAGCGGGGGAAAAATCCCTTATCATGCCGTAAGACGAGCACAGGTCGCAGACAGTAGTCCCGAAGGACTATCCTGTCTCTAAGAGCTCCCGCGGAAGCGGATACCCCTCCGGCGGGCGGGCGTGCAGCGGCGCGATCCCTCTTAAAGATTCATGTGGCCCGTTTTCGGCACGGTCAAACATGTTCCGCGCCAACCGGGCCACATATTTCTCCAACGTCTCCACCTCGAGGTCACGCGCCAACACGTCGTTCCGCACGAAGCGGGGCGCTCCCGCGATTGCTCGAAGAGCCAGGTTCTGCTGCGACTGCATGCGCTTTCGCTGCCACCTAGATGCCAACGCGTACCATGCTGGCGCCGCGTAAGCTAATCTGGACCGAACTTAGGTATAATATACCATTCGTTTGGCTTTAAGCGGTAGCTTGGATGTCAGCACCGGTCGGAGCATAGCTCGAGCGGCACGCGCCTGTTGTACGGCGTGGCTACATTGCTGTGCCATCCGCATCGAGCTATCGATGATGCATCCAAGGTACTTTACGGTTGGCTGCCATACCACCTCTCGGCCATAGAAGCGGAGCGGCGCCAGCAGCTTACGCGACTTGGTGAACATAATGGGGACCGTCTTACCGACATTGACGGCGCTCCGCCACTTGTCCAACCAAAGAGGCAGTAGGTCCAGCAAGCGCGCATTCGCGAGACCGCGTACTCAGCCTTACGGGACGATAAGAAATACGCGCTGTCGTCCACGTACAACGCGAGCACCGCATCGCGCTCCCACTCTCGGAGATGTCCCGCGAGAGTTGGGATGTCATTCGTGTAGAGCGCGTACAGTGCCGGCGACAGGCAGCTCCCCTGCGTACTCCCGCACATATTGGGCGAGGGTCTGAGGTCGCGTCCTCAACCGATACCACGAACTGCCGCCCATCAAGAAACGACGCTAGCAGCCTAACTAGCATAGCTGGCACGAGCGAATCCAACAATTTGTAAACGAGCCCAACATGCCACACGCGGTCGAACGCCTTCTCGATATCCAAGAAGACCCCGACCGTGTGCCGCCCGTAGTTGAGCTCGTCACAAATGTGGTGGATCACCTGCGCCAGCTGAAGCGTAGTCGAGCGGCCGGATCGAAACCCATACTGCTCATCTCTTATATTAAGCGATGGCATTATGCGTTCCAGCACCAGCCGCTCGAAGAGCTTCGCCAGTGTCGGCAGCAGCGTGATGGGACGGTAGCTAGCCGGGTAACGGCGGTCTTTACCCGGCTTCGGGAGGACGATGACCTTCCTTAACTTCCAGATGTTCGGGAAGTGGCCCGTGCGGAGAATACCGTTATAGAGCCGTGTCAAAGCGACAACGGCTCCTTTGGGCAGCATGCCTATCGCGAGGTTTGTAACTCTATCAAGGCCTGGGGCCTTAAGGCAATGAAACAAACTTAAAAAATTAAGTGACGCTTACTTCAATTCTTTAGTGAAAACCAGAATGAAATCGGTTAAGCCGTTTTTGAGATTAGCGGGAACAAACGCACAGACAAACAGACAATAATTCTAACAACTATTTTTCTGGGTTCCATTGCGGTAATAAAGGCCCATAATAATGTCATTTTCTCTTTAATGTTACATTTTAATTATTAGTATAGATTACTGAAGCACTGAAGAATATTTAGATATTACTGAAGCAACAGCGCAAACATTATTTATATCCAATATGAATCAAAATCATCTAATTACTTGGTCGTTTATGGAATACTGAAATACCTAATTCGATACCTAGTCACGTAAATCATATACACTTGTTAAAAGAAACAAGGCTATTCTATTCAACACGGTAAAAAATAAAAAAAATGGTTGTCTGTGAAAATTGAATGACGAAAATTTTACATAATAACGTCATAAGAAAACGTTGATGAAAAATTGCATACTTTTATGAATTTAATTAAATTATTATCACTGAGTTATCATTATTTTGTTTAATACAAAAAAGGAGTTAATTGAAAACTACAATTTTTTCAATAAATTAACATTTATTTGCACTCGTTAATTCAAGTATTTTTTACTTAAATTATACAGATTAGTTACGAGTAACAATGTGCTGTTAACAATTTATTTACAACTTATAACAACATGTGTGATATTTAAGACGCATCGGCCGATAGAGTGGAAGAGAGATAGATGCGTCACAAGCCGAACGTTTAGGCCGATCGTGCCTGTCTATTGCTTGTTCCGCGCTCTCGCTTGCACGCGTGGCTCAGGCGGAACGTGACAGTGAGTCATGCTTTATCGTGCGTGCAGCCGACGTT
>PDGT01000058.1:771558-810097 GCA_003671415.1 Megathymus violae | reverse complement strand
ATATATATATATATATATATATATATATTCACATGGTCACTACACAAGTACAAGTAGTTCGTCGACATGTCGACATATTATACGTAAATCGTTTTGTAAAAAACAATTCAACAAAAAATTTACTAAGTTATTATATTATGAAGAAAAATAATACAACAGAATGGATGCTTACAATTGACATTTAATGTCTCGACAATCTTCGTTTGCAACTAGCGTATAGAGAATATGAGAATTGCCGAATGATATCAATAAAAAATAACTTTGTAAAACGCGTGTCCATATGAAATGTAGAAATAAAACATAATTTAGTATGTATACTTCAAATCGTATTCCACCAGGAGGTAGCAATGTAATTAGACATTAACTTAATATCGAAGATGACTTCAATATTATTTTATAGCGCCTCGCGATTCCTAAATCATCGGGCACGAAATATTGCCATCAACTTACTATAGGAGCTATACATCCTACTGCCGTCATTTTTTGTATAGTTGATCAAATGCCATAATTTAGCCATTTAATAAAAACGTAATGTACTAAAAAACTGAAGTTTAAATTATCTACCACCTGAATTCACTCTCCCACTTATAATCATCCATCATCATCCATCCATCAGCCTTTGGAGGTCCACTGCTGGACATAGGCCTCCCCTAACTTATAATAAGTAACAGAAATGATAAAGCGAGATACACTGACGCGCCTGATATGAATGATGATGATCGATGATGATGAAATTAACAACAAACGTAATGTCAGAAGGGATCATTATTTTTAAACGATTTCAAAAAAGGACGAGATTTTGTTTTTTTTTTCCGCAACGATAATAATTCTATATGAAAATATACTATACTAAAATAAATCAATATGTTTATTTTAGTGTGTAGGGCAAGATTCGAAGTTGATCCACTGAAGATATGGTTTGGATAACGGATGGAAACAATTGAGTAGTGGTTAAGCATATTTGCCCTTGGTAACATTAACACGTAACGTAACGTAATGTACGTAGTTTTTATTGTCGATTGATCAAAATAATAATTTTTAGATTTTTTTCCCATAAAATTGTTAAATCCGCTGGATAACATACAGTAAACATGAATGAAACAAACAACTTTTAATTGCACAATATATTTATAATAATAATAAAAATCTTACATTATACTTAAATGTAGTAAGAAGTATTCTTGATTGCATCTATTGCCAACAGAAGAGCTATCAGTGCGCTGGCTGGTACAAACAGATGCGAAAATGCTGTTATCCGAACACGTTGCTAGTCGCATGAAAGTAAATAAATATCTGGTTTTAAATTTATGATAAAGGGTGCCAAATGATAGCAAAACTATCGCCAAAAGAACATTTGTAATGTAAGCGAATATACGCTTATAACTTATATAAAATAATACTACAGCAAAAGGTACGAGCACCGTTGGATACTTTAATTGTATCATAAAGCCAGTTGCTTCAACAACTTATACAGATTTCCGGGTTCTACAGAACATTCTACACCATTCGCGTTTCTTCACTCAGAAAACAATACAAGACACAGAAAACAAAAACCATGACGCAGGTAATAAAGAAAACGAGTACGCAATATTTGCCTTTTTGCGCAGGGCATAAGGGCGAGTGTCGCTCAAGGCGGTCGAGCTTGTTAATATCAATATCTGGTTTTTAGGGCCCCTATTGTTTTTCACCAAATCATCGCGAATTTCGTTCGAAAAATTGGAAGTAAATTTGGAATCTATTATTAAATTTGTATACAACGAATAATCTTCTTTACGTTATCTAACTTTTCTGAACTACATAATACACCTAAATCACAATTTATGATAACTTACTTACTTGATAATTTCGTCATAAATGTCACACTTTCTCCTTTTCTTACTTAGTACTACAGATCTTCCTGAAACTTTTCTCGTCCATGCTGCATCAAACGTAGTTTTGCAACTCGTTTATCAAACGCAAATTTTACTCTAATTTGATACCCACGACTTTAAAATTTATTGAGATGGATTTTTTGTTATTTAAAAATTTTAATTCATTAGTAAAACATTAGACGTAGGTTTGAAACTCTAATAGATCGGACTGAATTTGATAACTATAAGACTTTTAAAATTAATTGTATAGCGACAGCAAATTTTTTATGATTATGGTATTATTAATAACGATAATAGTAATTTCCAAATTGTCTAACAAATAGCTACTAAAGTGACACTGAATCAAAGTTTTACGATCGAAATGAACACGTAGGTAAACAAAGATGTTAATTGCACTAAAACTGATTAAATTACTTTAATATTTAAATATTATTATTTAATACTTATTACTATTTAATATAAATATATTAAATTACGTTATCGTGAAATTACAATTATACAATACTTAATTTTATATACCCAATTTCACTGACCAATATATATGTATAGTCTATTTTTATAGTATCGTAAATTGTTTGCATTTCTCACACTATTAGATAAATAATTAATATTAATTTAGTTTAGTTGGTATTTAATAGTTTAGTTAATTTAGTTAGATAAATATATTTTTTTAATACTTTCTATAAGCTTTATATATATATCGTACTGTGGGTTCCAAATTACGGATATTTTTTATACATTTAAACACTCACACCCCCGCACTAGAGTTCCCTGTATTGTGGGTGGCATGGACACACACAAATATGACATGACAAACACCCACGGCCTGAGACCAAACATTTATCTGCCACATAAATGACTGCCCCGGCCGGAAATCGACCCTGGAACCTCTCGCTCGGCAGGCAAGATCACTACCAACTGGGCTATGGGGTCGTCGGTTGATATTCAACGATTGGCCCAATCAATGTTGTAGATTTATTAAATTCTTGATACAACAAGTGGATTGCGGTGGCTACATTCGTACCTCGTTATAAGACTGCTTCTATTTTATATCTACATTGAAACGAATGAATTTCAATTTGAAATATCCTCCAACTTTCTTCGACTGATTGAACAAATTAGTGTGAACAATTACATTTCAGTTTGAACATAGTCAACGAACCATTCGCATCGATTACCGAATATTTTTACAGAATACTGAGCGAATTCCAGAAAGGTATCCATGCACGGTAAGCCCGTCATCTATCTCCACTTGTTCTGTGGCCTCGGAAGTTGGAGCATTCAAGAAATTTATCTAGTTACAGTTAAGATATTTATTTAGTTACAGGGTTGGGCACTATATAGCAACAGGTTGACAGTTTTATGTAAGCGACACCCGAGCCCAGCAGTGGGAATATTATGTGTTGTAATCTTAATGATTACGATGGCCACTATTCATTGCATCTAAGTATAATTTTACAAAAAATCGATTTTTGTTTATATGCTACCTTAAATTACTTTATACAGACTGTCCTAATTATTTGGACGAGGAGGCAACATCAAAACATCTGTAAGGTGAGGTGATATCTGGTGTGAGGTGAGATAACTTCTATATAAATATGACAATTCTAAGTACGACTAAACTGAAGCAAAGTAGTTGGGACGGACGCCGACTTTCCTTTTCAGTCACGTTTGGATTTCATAAAGCAATACAACAATGCACTGCAATCTAAAACCGTTCAAAAACCTTAGTGGGTTATGTAAATCTATCCCAAAAATTGTCAGTAATCCGTAAAATTACATAAGAAGCTGCATATTTACTCGAGAAAAACCCGGCAGTTTACTAGAAGTACGATATAAAATTCAAAAATTGACTTAATTTTATAAAAAATAATGTTCCGTTTGTCTCTTCCACAACACAAATAACATAGTAGGAGATTACCTGTTAAATACTGTCTCACGTTTAACACATTCAAATGGGTCTGCCGGTATGAGACTAGCAGTTTTATAATATATCTTTTCTATTTATCTGGAGGCAGCAGAAGTACCATCAACGCACCACCTGTAACAAAATAGCATCGACCATATTATTGTGAACATTTTCCGCTATTCCAATTGATTACAGTTTCTAATTAACATTCTAACCTACAGGTATTTTTTGAAATATATAATCATGTTATGTCGTCTTCTTTCTAAATATCTATCTATATCTTTAGATATATCTTTCTAAAGCAAATGATGCAGGTGACTCCACCATTATCAACCTATAATACACCACGTCGTAATTTCTCCTCACAATTGAGGAAGAGTCCGTCACACATTCAGAATTCCACGTAAGTATCGTACATTTATTCCACGTAAGTATATTTCTAATACTGAGAAACGAACGCTGCTTTAAATTCTCATAGAACTATGCATCTTTATCACCGTTGCTCAACTACATCAGTCACTTACTTTACACATTCTGAAGTTAAGATGTGAAATCAACACATTGCTCTCCTAAAAGCGATATTCCAATAACAGAGTTCCCCTTATTTAATAATAAATATTTAGTCACACCTTCTGTAAAGATTAAACAAATAAAATTACTTACTGAAGGCATACGCTCCCCAACCATACAAAGAGTTTGCACAGTGCGTGAACGTATACGCTCCTACGAGATGCACGCCAACTAGCGAACTGGCACGAGCCACCATCAAACCCAGTGATGTTATCATGCCACTGAAACCAATAAAATCTACTATTGAACCACTACATTTCGAAGAAGTGGTGACGAAATTAATAACATAAAGGTTATAAGAATTATATATGTAGTTGTACAGAGAAGCAGTATGCGTGCTATCAGGTATTCGTGATCCCTCCAAATATTAAAGGGAAAAGGCAGTGCGACCGGTAGACGTAATGAGGTGCGGTGATCAGACCTCTGCTATTAAACGGAGCGCATCCTTTGCTACTGTTTATTTAAATTTGAATTATAGTAACACAACAACATCAAATTAACCTCATATCCGTTACAGAGGGATTTTAGGCTTGACCCCAAACTTTTTTTATTTATAATTTTTCATAGTCAAACAAAACAACAGATTACCGATAACGGGTAGGAAATAATTCGATGGTGTAACAAAACGCCGCGCCAATTCCGACGCAGTTGAGCCGCACGCCGAGGAACAATATAATGGTGGTGATCTTCTCGGTGACAAACGGCATTGTAATGCAGCAAACGGACACTATTACGGACAGAGAAAATAGAACAGTTTTCTTCTTGTGAGCCAATCTGGCGGCGCCGAAATTTAAAGCGATGAATATCAGCCCTTGAATAATACCCATCAGTAACATCTCAAGGCTTACTACTGAAGTGCAATCCTGTAACAACATATAAAATAAATGTGACTAATGATTAAGAAGTTGTAACGGTGCAATTTTTTTTAATGTTAAAAGCCGACAAACGAGTAGACGAGCCACCTGATAAAAAAGAAAGTAAAGAAAGTAAAAAAGAAAGAAAGAAAAGATTGTGAATAAATTGATGATAAAGAAGACATCGAGCACGTTATATAAAAATATTAATTATTATTAATACATCATATACTTACATCACTTTCTTCACGGGACTGCGAGTTTATCAAATCACAAAAACCCTCCGTAGTATTTCTACCGACAGTAGTAGAATCATCGAAAAAAGTATTTAATATTATGGGACTCCAAACGAAAAAACTATTATTTCTGAAATTATAAAACAAGCAAAGTATAATTTTATCGATATGTAAGTATCTAGACAATATGAAGTTCAAACAGTGTTAGGTAGATAATAATTTTAGAATTCTGCAATAAATTGTTCAACCAAGTGATTCAAGCGCAGCACTTACTGGTTGTGATCACAATATATAAAAGTAAAGTTTTAAGACGTACACACTATAAATGGCAGCCAAGATGTAGAAGAGTAGCAACGTGTTCTGTAACAGTGGAGGCTGGAACAAGGGCGCGATATGATCCCACAGCGACCTCAAGAAGGCGACCTCCTTGCGCTGGGCAGAGCACTCGTCCAATATTATCTTCTTCACCTGCGTAATATGAATATTTTTCTTGTATAAATTTAAAATTAATACTACCCAGTTGCTCCCACTAAGTAGTATTCAAGGATATTTCTTAAAGGATATCTTTAGAAGTTTCTCAATTAATACTAAGAATAAGGATAAAGTGATTGTATCGAATTTCAGTTTTAGCAATGTAGTGGTTCGTTCATAGGTAGACGTTTAAAAATTTACAATAAAATTCCACTAGAATTGACAGAAATGACATATTGCAAATTAAAAACTTACTTTAATAGCATTCTTATGAAGAAAGTTTATTACCAGATATAACACTGTGATATTACTAAAATTTAATGTGTGTAAGTATGACACCATTTTGAACGCAATAAGGTTATAGGATTAGCAACATTCTAATTATTTCATATTATACATTCTAATTATTTCGTATATATTCAAAATTTTACGTCAAGTAAAAAAATAAAGGGTTTGTTGATATGATTACGGTCGTCAAACAGGTGTCAGTAGATATTTATTATTATAATGACAGTTATTAAATATTATCCACCGATTGATGAAGACGTCCCGTATCGTATAAGTGATGTATCCTTGAGACTTAATTATTATGATAGTTGATGTTTTTAGGTAGGTTTTTAGGTAAGGTAAAGGCTTTCGATGACAAAATCGACATGGTTTGCAAGAGATATGAGTTTACTATGAAGAGATGAATAATTGTGCTTGCGTAAATTACAATTTTATCCGAAAAAAAATTAAACTTCTACAAGTTCAAGATGATACTCACCGGATAAAGACCCATTCCTCCGTTTCTTTTCTTGATTTTTCCTAATATTTCCAAGGCTTCCGCGTCTCTTCCAGCACTTATCAAATATTTCGGGCTTTCATAGAAAAATTGCATAAACACTGCACTGAACCCGAGACCCATGGCCAAAGTCAGAATCAGCAACCTCCAAGGTTTGAATACAATAAATCCTAGATCGTACGTAAAATCCAATCCCAACACAACGTATGCGTGAGCTGAAAGTGATTTATAACATGTAGCCGGCGACGTTCAGAGGATTTCCATTCGAGTGCACACAACCTGGGCAACACGATCCTATAAGTGATTTGAAAAGATATTACAACATACGGTATGGTTACAGTATCACTTATCTATACACGTTATAAGGAGGGATTGCAAGGTTTGTGTGTATGCGAAGGTTAATCTCCGGAAGTCCGACATTTGGCTCATGCCTCTCATGATGATATTCGTCAGTCATGTCTCAGTTTGCGTTAACTGAGGTGTTACATTAAGATTTGTTTGACCCGAACAAAGTCGGGGTTGGCCGCTAGTCCATAAAGGCAGTGCGATTTAGTGAGTTTGTGTATATGTGGAAAGTAATCTCCGAAACAACGGCATCTGTTTGAAAAATTCTTTTACCATTTTGAAGATATATATTCATACATATCTCGCTGAACACGAAAGAAGTTGGAACGGATCGTTAGTGTTCAATAAAAACAAAATATTGTGTAATAATACTTTTATATCGTTTTTTTCTATTTTGTTAAATATATTTCGTCTAGAAAAAAATTAAAGAACATGAAAACATGACGCCATATCATTGACATGTCAGTGAATCAACTCACTCATATTTCTAAAGTCCAGGCTTCGTTGTATATCAAGAGACTATCCATAGTCTTCAGATAATTTAATTATAGTGAGAGCGTAGTCTCCGTGACAATGCTAAGTTTGAAATAAAGTCGTACCGGTAAACACAGCGAAGCAACATATGACAGCGCTCGTCAGGATTATTATGTAGCTTCCTCTGGTGCGGACACTGCACGACTCGCCCATCAGAGCATACGATATGCACTGGACACCGCTACACCTGGAACATTTAGGTCATATATAAATAAATAAATAAATAAACGTTTACACACTCACACCCCCGCCCTAGGATTCCCTGTGTTGCGGGTGGCATGGACATACACAATTATCACATCACAAACACCCATGACCCGAGAACAAACATTTATCTGTCACATAAATATCTGCCCCGGACGGGAATCGAACCCGGGACCCCACGCTCGGCAGGCAGGGTCACTACCAACTGGGCTACGGGGTCGTCAAGTATAAGTATATAGCAAAAAATATATTTATTATGTTTACTAATAAAAAAATTACTAATAAAAACTTATAGCAATAGACACTTACATACCACTATTGAAAAATTTAAGAACCGCCAATACAGTAAAGTTTGGAGACAGAGCGCTCAAGGAAGCTACAAGAAAGCTTCCCCACAAAGCACCAGTTAAGCACTTTTTCCGTCCGCGCGTGTCCGAGATATATCCGTGGAAATATGTCGATACGATTGCCACTGAAATAAACGGGATATAACATTATATACTTTACGATATCCATCGCCAGACTACTTCGAAATCGAAATAAAATCTTTTATAAGTTATTTTAAAAAGCAGACATGTTATTTAATAGCATTGCACATTTAATTATGTGGTGATTGACAAAGACAGCTTTGAATACTTTACGAGGAGCTATCAAATCTGATGTGCCTAACCTTACAATTACTTCCAAGTGCTTCCTGCATGTATTTTCTAGAGAACATTTGTACTTTGCACTTGCATATTGCCAGTCCTCAATCTTAAAAAAATTAGTTAATATATTATGTTAAAATAGGATAATTAACCCAACCACTGCACCGTTTAAATTCAAACCATGTCGAGTCTTGTAGTCTTCTATACCGTAACGACTACCCCAGTCACTGAATTTCACTTAACATTTTGTGCTATGCTGAAAGGCCGACTTAAAACTGAATAATACATTGCCTGGCTGCTTTCTGCCCGTATTCAAGGTTCCCCAACTCACCTATCAAAGGCACGCTCAGAAGAAAGCTAGTCTGGTTGTGTGACAGTTGTAGATCACACCGGGCGGCAGCCACCACGTAGGTAAAGCCGAACATGTCCAAAGTCATCCCTTGTACCGCCAGCGCCAAGGTTAATAGCAGACTTATGTTATACCAGCCATTTCCTGAACCACATAAAAACGATATAAATATTAATGTTTATTATTTCATAAAAAACAATGTTCGAATTGAAAATGAGGAATACAAGTGAAGTATTAAAAAATTAAGCAACCTCAATTTTTGTATAACTCACATAGAGTAGATATCTAACGATGAATCTGCCTTACTGCGTTTAAACTGTGAGATAGTACATAGTTCTTTCTGTACCTCTTACTTACGTAATACTATTGTATTACCACAAGTTACCTGTCAAGGCGATTGCTTCATCGTACGTGTACACCTTCTCCTGTCCTTTCTTATGACCACTGATGCTCCAGATGTCTTCTTTATCATTGCCATCAAACTCATTGTCGTTTTTACAATACTTGCCGTTCGACAAAATTTCCTCCAACTGAAGACCCATGAGTTTCAAATCAATTAAATGGACATCAAAACAGAGATACCCAAATTTCTAATTGTTATTCACTTATTGCGACGAAATTCGAGTAAAATCACAAAACATCAAATTAGAATTGAGTCCAAGATAACTAACAAAAGCATTCTAAAATCATACTGTATTACCGTCATCCCATACCCACTCACCTAAATATACACAGGTGTTCATCACGATAAAGAAAATTAAACAATGTTACCACAATATTGTGGATTTCATCGAACTGTACCGTTGGTATAGTGGGACGCGGTAAAAGATCGTTACATAACATGACGCCGACCACAAACATGTACTAATGTAGTGCATATAATAATATTTTATTTAGATTTATTTTCGCTTTTTAATATTGTGTTGTAGTTTTTTTTTGTTGAAGTCGGTTAAATTTTTTATAAAACATTTTTTTATTTTTCCATTTTTAGTGTCAATGTTGTTACGTTCAAAATATAATTCACTAAAACTCGTTAATAACAAAAACTTTTGTACGCACACAACATTAATCTATTAAATTTTTACTGTAAATTGATTTCTGATTTATGTTAGACGAACTTGCGTCCCTGTAATGCAAATGTGTGCGTGATATACTCGAACAGCACGTCTGTTTAAATTAGTTCTAGGATCCAACGTGGCAACCCTGCTGAACGACGACCACGGGGCTCTTTACCACTCAATTTAATCCCAATGGCAGTACCGCACGGTGGTTAGTTTATTCCGGAGTTAGCTACGACCATCTTTCTATGATCAAACGTGAAATATTTTTTACATGTTTCCGAACGCGAGCGTCACGGTTCCATCTAGGCAGTTTCGCGTCACGTCGTTCATGTGTACGCTAATACAATCAAATCGAATTAAATGACGAATGTTACCTATTCAATTTCAGTGCAGTGATTATGTGTCGGTCAAGGTGACAAAAAAGTAGCCTTCGGCATTGTGCGGTGACTGGAGAGCACAGCGCTGTTATTATCTTAGGACCTTGGATTGTCAGTAAGATTTCCAATAAACATTTTCAAAAAGAGACAGTCGGTAAACTACGGATAGTTAATTTTGGATGAGATATCCATAAATTAAATTAGCCTCGCAGTAAGGTACTGATGCATTTAAACTGAAATCACAACTAAATCACCATACCTTAACAACCTGTCCAAATTATACTTAAATGTGATTATATTACATTGTGCTACAACAAACAACAAAAAAAAATATTGTTATTCATATCGTATATATTTTATATGTTTTTTCTTTAACGTTATAATTATATTTTAGACAATACTATTTAATAGTCAAAGACAGATTGTAAGGACGCAACAAAACTATGAGATTCACTCAAAACAATACGTATCCTCTTTAACTGTAAATATAAATGATTTACTTTGCTTTCAAGTCTTTTTTTGTGCCCTGTAAGTGTGCGAATTTTGTAAGTTGGTGTATATGCGGAAGGTAATCTCTGAAACTACAGCACCTACCAGAAAAATTATTTTACCATTTGAAAGATACATTATTCCGGACAGGCAGAGGCTATATATCAAGTGTGTAAGTGTAATAATCAATTGTTGAAACCGAATTAAGTCACGAAGTTCCGCTAGTCTATATCTTATATTAATATTATAAAGAGGAAAACTTTGCATTTTTGTATGTTTGTAACGAATAAACTCAAAACTACCGAACTGATTTTAAAAATTCTTGCAACATTCGAATGCTACATTATCCCGAAGTAACATAGGCTATATTTATTACTAGAAAAAATAAAGGATCCTTGCTAAGACTTCAGTAACGTGAACCAAGCTGTAAAAAAATTTGCTTAAAAATTACTTTCATCGCATACGCCGCGGAAACTATTGATAAACCCGTGCGAAGCCGGGTGCGGGCCGGCAGCTACTAGTAAATAAAGTAAGTCGAATAAAATTTTACTTAGTTTTTTTACTACCCCTCAGGTCCGTGAGGAAACATCTCATTATTGAATAATGTAAGTAAGCCGTTAATTACATAATAACTTTATTACAAAAATAAGACTTTTACATTGTAAATCTAGTAATACTTAATTATTGTTTCTTGGGTGCGTCCGCTGGCAGCAGAAGACCTACTAGCGCGCCGCCTGTTGGACAAAAATAAGCAAGGATGCTGTTATCTGCACAATTAATTAAAGTAAGTACAGTTAATCCAGGTGAATTTGACATTCAGGGTGACTATGAGACATTTACTCTATCAATATTTTTTATTTTTTTCTATAGAAACTATCAAAACCACAAACGAGAGGAGAAGTGGTTAAATGCTAGGAAGAATGTCTTATTGGGGTAATAGAAACGAAAAATGTCATAACTCTAGGCCAGGATACGTACATAATAAATGGTGATTCATTGTATATGGAGTGGGGAGAATGAGAAATAATTATTTTCAAGTTCATATTACAAATAGTAAGGATAAGCGATAATTGTTTTTCGATTTATACTTTTTATTATATCAGTTATAATTATAATCTCAATGTTTAGTTGATTGTATATCAATTTTTACCATTTTATAAAAAATTAATACTATTTGTATTTCGTTTTTCATTATAATTACCCCAAACTTTTAAATGTTGATCAAAGTTACTCAGAATCTTCGAAATACAAATAAAAAGTGATTTTAGTGAAAACGCGAAAAGTTACCGTGATTGATGTTTTTGGAATATAACATGAAGAGTGCACAATAATGACAAAGCTCACTCCGGATACATTTGATTCCGGATACAGGTACATTTGTTATGTATGCCCTTATACGTATATAAAATATTGCTATTTTGGTGGTGTTCAATGGGAGAAGTACGGCCATTATACTCAGGGACACTCTAATTGTATTGTAACAAAGCCAATTACTTCAAGAAACTTCACTGTTGTCTCAACTGTAAAGTTGACAATGATACTAGCAAATGAAGCGTTTAACCTTAACTAACAATAAGACTATTATTGATAAAGATGCCCTTTTAGAAGTCCTGCGTATTTGCTGTTTTGAAATCCATAAAAAACAGATATTCGTTGCGATGTACTGCGATAAAGAATAAACTAAATTAATACAAGTCGTTCAAACGTGATTTCTCTGCGCACTTTGTAATTAACGGACTTCTATTTTTGAGTAAATAAATGGTATATATAAATAACGGTATAATAATATGCACTATTATTAAATAAACGGTAACTCACTCAAAATATACGCTCCCCAAACATACAAAGATGTGGTGCAGTATGTGAAGGTATACACTCCCACCAGGTTAACGCCGGCCATTCCACTGACGCGGGCCACCATCACCCCCAAACACGATATCATGCCACTGAAATAAACCATATCAAAAGAACACATTATATCTTTACAATACATAAATATCGATACACGAAAATACCTTTAATAACTTAATAATTTCACACATTTAAAAAAACATTTGATCTATACAAAAGGTAAATTTTGCAAATAAAGATTTAATAGGAAAAATGGAAGTGTGCTATAATAATAAATGCCCTACTGGATAACCGTGTAGCCCAGTATACGACATCAAAAAGTACCAATCTAGTACTAATCTTCTGAACACGCAAACCTCTGCGTCATTCAGTCGATCGATCGCTTACCATAAACCGTTATCGTAAGTCGAACTCAGACTACCTCTTTTTATACATATATGTACGTCGCCCATTCATATTCATACGTCGTCACTTTTCACGATGCGTCATTTACTATTGAGACATGCCATCGGGATATGAATGCTTTGTTTTACTAAAATATTAAAGTATATAAATCAAAATAAGTACTGCATACGGTCTGTAAAACAATCAGCAACTACTAAATTAACCTTATCGGTATTTATCCCTTAGTGACAAAGAAGTATCGCGTCCTTTTGCTGCTTTTATACTATAAAATAATTATACCTACCGGTGACAAGTAGGATAGAGCTCGTTGAAGTAACAATAAATTATGCCCATAAAATAATACAGTTCAATTGCACGCCAAAGAACAATACGATGGTTGTGAACTTCTCAGTTATGAAGATCATCGCAAAGCAGCAAAAGCTGGAGAACAAGAAGATAAAACAGATAATAATCTTCTTTTTGTGCGCCAGCATAGAGAGGCCGAAGTTGATGATGAGGAATGACACTCCTTGTATGATACTCATCAGTAACGTTTCCAGAGGTACTTCTGAGGAGTAATTCTGAAACAAAGTTGACTAAGTCTACTTAGTGTAATGATAATATGTCATCATTGTAGTATTTTTTCTTTACTGATAGAAAATTCAATCAAACAATTAAGAATATATCCATATGTTACGGCAAAAAATATTCGACATGATTTGCAAAGGAAATTTGTAATAGTTAATAATTAATTGATAATTCTTAAGAGTCCTTTATTTCATAATCAACTTTCATACTTTAATGAATACATAAATTCGTATATACAATATTACTTACGTCACTCTCTGCATGGGATCGTTGTAATTTTAATAAATCACAAAAAATATCCGTAGCATTTTCAGTAATCGTAGAAGATTCGCGAAAAAATGAATCACTTATTATAGGAATCCAGACGAAGAACCCGTTATTGCTGAAATCATAATACCACAAAAAACATACGATATTTAAATAGTTGGTATTACTTTAATTATTCATACCGAGATCGGATGCAGAAAAAAAACAACTTTAATACACAAAAAAATGGAGGTCAAACGTTCCCTCCTCATCTAATCCCTTTATTCCGTATATTACGCTAATTTACGCCTAACGGACACACTTTAGCCAAAAACCAAGTCTCATTTTTGTCTTTAACAGTTATTGTAATGGAGAAGTGAAAGCATAATTTTTTGAATGATGAATTGAAATTGTGATATAATAATTAACACATTTTATTTGAAAGAAAGAAGGTAAGAATTATTAGTTCTTCTATATGTATATTAAAGATCTGCCGGAAGTAACGACTAAGACCTGTATTTTATTTGCTGACGATATCTCAGTAATTATGACATTCACTGATGACATAAAAATGAAATAATTGACGCAAATATTACCATGGATGAAATTAAAGAATGGCTTACTAGAAATAGTTTACCTATTACTTTAACTAAGACAGTTAATGTACAATTTTAGACAAAGAATTCAATCGGTTCGAAACTAAATTTCAAATTCCAAGGAAAGTCATTAAACAGGGAGATCAAATCACATTCGTTGGTATTATTATTGATAAATATTGTGACTAGAAATTACACTGTAATCAAATTTGTTGTAAGATCAATAAATATGTTAAATAGACTTAAAAAACAAGGCTAAAAAAAAGTTAAAAAAACATTAAAAGGATGCCTATCATGAGACTGATCGTCCATTGGAGATGTGGTTTATTTTCAATCGATATTTTTTTCTGTTGACGTCATACCACTTGATCATCAGTTTGTCTAGCTTCGAAAATTTAAATCACCTACGTTCTTAGATTATGTAAATATCTTTTCGGCTACTTAATAATGTCACTTTTTAGATGTAAAGCGTTAACAGTTAGAGATGTATATACACTCATGGACAAAATTAGAGGAACGCAAATAAAAGTGCGATTAAAACAAAATATCATGGAAATTTGTGACAATTAAGTATAGTAATTTGTATTTTGCTTATTTTTCGTTATTTTAAAAATGCGAAAGTCGAAAAAACAAAGTTAAAGGATAAAAATTCACGAAATTCAGAAAAAAAGAAAAATTTACAAGAAAGAAACATTTTTATACTTAACATTAAATTTTTTTTAATTCATAAATGCTTTAAAAAGGCTATAATGTGGGCTGTAATCAGTACTTAGTGTTGCCCCCTCTAGCTCTTCGAACTGCTTCCAGTCTTCTTGGCATACTTCTAATCAAGTTATCAATAAAATCTTGAGGGATGGCGGTCCATTCTTCTTGTAACGCGTTTTTGAGATCTCTCAAATTAGCGGGGACAGGAATTCTTTTCTTTATTTGTTTTCCAAGCTTGTTCCAGACATGCTCTATGGGGTTTAAGTCGGGTGAGCGCGCTGGCCACCCCATAGTGTTGATTTCAAGGTCTCGAAGGTATTCAACAACCACGGCCGCAGTATGGGGTCGTGCATTATCATGCATAAAAACAAATCCGTCTCCTATGAAAGGGGCAAATGGCACTACAACTTGTTCCAAAATCTCAGTTACATATCGTACTGCTGTTAATGGTCCATTTTCAATGACTTGCAGTTCCGTACGTGCCCCCATACAAATACCTCCCCATACCATAACTGACCCTCCACCATATGCCTCTTTTCCAATGCTGTTGCACTGAGCATAACGCTCTCCCGAGCGTCTCCACACTTTCACCCTTCCATCATCTGGTTTCAGGCAAAATCTGGATTCATCAGTGAATAGAACCTGACTCCAAGCTTCGTCATTCCAATTTTCGTGATTGCGAGCAAAATTAAGTCTAGCTACTCGATGGCATGTTGTAAGAAGGGGGCCTCTGGCAGGCACATGTGATTTTATTCCGGCCGATTTCAGTCTTCTTCTCACAGTTTTTGTGCTTACTGTAACCCCTCGAACTTCTTGGAGCTCCGTTCTTACCTCAGAAGAAGTTAAAGTCCTGTTCCTGAGCACCCGGTTAACAAGGAAACGGTCTTTGGGTTTCCAAACGGGGTTTGGGCCACATGTTTTTAGGTGTGCCCAGTTTCAATTAAAGTAACAGCCCTGGCAACTTGAGTGGCGTTTAGGTCTGGCATTTTCAGTTTATTAGCAGTAACAATTTACACTTTACACGATAAATAAGGAAGCCAAGGCAAAAATTTAAACAAAACCAAAATTTTCATTCAAATTCAAAAGTTGGCAAATTTTTTCGCAGTACGAAAGAACGTAATATTACGCAATAATGACAGAAAAACAAATGAAATTCGAAAAAAGAACATTTCAAAACTTTTTTATTTTCATAGAGTATATTAATGTATGTGGCCAGTACGCACGATAATTATAACACGAGATATTAAACTTTTTTTTTGCGTTCCTCTAATATTGTCCACGAGTTTATTTATTTAAATCTAGCCTGGTTGCTTTGGCACAAAAATATACACATTTTTTACCTTTGTGTAATTTCGAAGTGAATTTTTATGAAATAAAATCAACTCATGGTTGCTTAAACTAGATAACTATATATTTTTATGGTATGCAGTTACTTTTAAATGTTAAATTTCTGATTGCCATTTCGTTATATTTGTATTTCACACCAGTATGAAATTACAATCTAGGGACATACTGTTAACATTTATGCTGCTGTTCATGTGCAATAGTAACATGACAAGTTAGTATCCCACAGATGGTGTATACAATGCACAAGAAGCAAATCATTTTTCTATTTTCTTTCTCTTAGCTAGTACTTCCTATTAATTTTATAGCCCGTGAATTTGCACGTAATGTCAGTGGGTTTCAGCAACACATCCGTATCACATTCCTGGTTCTCATTACTCCTCTAGCATACTACAAATGACAATGACGCCTGGATATATTGGTTTTGCAATGGGTTTTGCGCTGGTTAAAGCTTATTTTGTAATTGTCACACGTTGGTTTAAAAGATAACCTCAGAAAAGTTTTTTCTTTTCAATGTTAATGTGATGTCATATTTGTGTATGTCCATATCACCCGCAACACGAAATCCTAGTGTAGGGGTGTGAGCGCCCATGACGCTTGCGATATTGTGGATTCCCTTAGCCGATCTTTTGTTAGATTATTTTGCCTTCTACTAACATCAAAAACTTAAGCTAAACCTAATAAATATTTTTCATTCAACTGTATCAGTAAATCAGGAATCATTTTTCATTTAAAATGACGCAAATTCCTGCACTTTAAGTAATTATCATTAAATACATGTCATGATATACAGAAGCATGATTATAGTAACCACAAACTAAATATCTTAAATTCCTGAAATCCTTAAAAATTGAAATCCCTCATAGTCACTTGTTAAACCACCCCAGATGTTGTTCCAAGTATTCATACGACATCAGCAACAGTTATGTTTCTCACTTTATCTTAGTTTTCTACATCTTATGTTTTATATAGACATGCTTCTTGTAGGGCACCTACTGAGTCAATGATACTAATAAAATGAGCACATTACGAATATTTACAAGCTGCTGCTGAAAAATTTTAATACGGCCAGTACAATAAAGTTCGGGGACAGGGCACTCAAACATGCTATAAGAAAACTTCCCCACAAAACAACAGTCAGGCCTTTCTTACGACCGCACGTATCAGTGAAGTAACCGTGCAGGTACGCAGATGTGATTGCTCCTGAAAAAGTTGGGAATTATATTGTATCTACAATATTAAGATGTCACCGAATATCTTGAATAACTAACAGCCATACATTTATTTTGTAGTAACGGCTACTTTTATGGTTCTGTACATCTGATAAGGACATTGGACGCTTAAAGAATTAAAGGTATAAATATATTACAATCACAGAATACACCTATCACATTTTTTGATGTTTCACGAGCCTCAAATATAAATTACAAGAGCTTATCACCAGCTTCAGTATGCGACCTTCAATTAAGCAAATTTTTTTATGTTAATAGCCGACAAACGAGCAGACGAGCCACCTGATGGTAAGTGATCACCGTCGCCCATGGACATCAGCAAGACCAAAGGTATCACTGATGCGTCGTAAGCCAGGAAATGAGAAGATGGTAAGAAATAAGGTACTGGCCCTCACGCTTCCAGCCGGAATACGACGAGTCGTTTGGCGGCTGACTCAAGCAGAAGGGTGGTAGCTAGCCAGACAGGCTTCACGGAAAGATAATAATACCAGTAATAACATTAATGACTTAATAATAATACTGATAATATAATCCTTACGCGAAACCCTACCATCAAGCAGGCTGGCTACTGTCACCTCTTACTACTTGTACTCTGTAATTTTATTTATTACAATTTTTTTTCCAATCATTAAGTACTTTTTTTTTATTAATAAAAGTAAAAATGGATTAACCGTAGTGAACAATCCATGGAGCATTGTATATTTTTATTGATTTAGTTTAGGTAAACGCGGACATAATTATGTCATTTCCGGGACATATGTGACCACTTCCAAGAATTTTAAAACTCAGTTAGCATATCTTAAAAAGGTTTCAAAGATCAGTTATAAATTATGAATACAAATATAAAAAGAAGTTAATAATACCAGTAATAATATTAATGAATTAATAATAATACTGCTAATATAATCCTTACGCGAAGCCCTACCACCGCGCAGGCTGGCTTCTGTCGCCTCTTACGACACCCTGTTCTGCCAGCATGGGATTGGGGGGAGTATTCAAAGCCGCCCCAATACGGCACAGGTATTGATGTGTGAACTTTTATTTAGTTACTACAGAAGCCGATTCCTTGTGCTGCGGGTGTCGTGGACACACAAATCAATTAATACCCATGTATTAGCAAAATTTTTTTATCTAGGTTTTACCTATACTTTCCCAACTCACCTATCAAAGGTATGCTCAGAAGGAAGCTGGTTTGGTTTTGTGACAGTTTCAAATCACAACGGGCAGCGGCCAACACGTAGGAGAACACGAACATGTCCAAAACCAACCATTGTACCGCCAGTAGTAGGGTTATCAACAGACTTATGTTATACCACCCATTTCCTAAACCACATTAGTTGATATAATAATAATAAACGTTTACACACTCACACTTGGATTCCCTGTGTTGCGTGTGGCATGGACATACACAAATATGACACTACAAACACCGAAAACCCGACAACAAACATTTATCTAGAGAGCCCAGGACCCTTCGCTCGACAGGCAGGATCACTACCAACTGGGCTATAAGGTCGTCATAAATACAATATAGTAATAAAAACATATCAGAATAATGCTTTTATTCTATATTTTTTATGTAAATATCCAACAAACTGACAAGCCATCTGATGCTAAGTTGCCTACCAGTCAAGATGGAAGCGGGGCATCCACTCATTGCTAATTCACTGAAACATGTAAAAGCGTCTCAGGCTGCATTCGAGAAGGACGGTGGTGACAAGCCGGGCAGGATACGAATCCCACCACCATGCACGAGCACCTTCGAATTATGCTCGGTATTACGGAGCCCAGCGATTTCCAGCTGGAGGGTCTCTTCACTATAGCTTCAGCCGTTATTTAGCAAGGTAAATTACGAGCAGAGGAGTTTGACTGAGACTCAAGAATAGTTGAAGCCTTATACACGGGCCAAAAATAATCTTAACCCTCTTAATACCAATTAATTAATTAATTAAGTTACCCGTCAAGGCGATAGCTTCATCGTACGTGTACACCTTGTCCTGTTCTTTCTTACGACCATTGATGCTCCAGATGCCTTCTTTAACATTGCCATAAAATTCATTGTCGTTTTTACAATACTTGCCGTTCGATAGAACTTCTTCCAACTTGTTACCCATAACTTTATTCACACAAAACTCACGATAAAAAAGACTTCTTCTTACAAATCGATATATAATTTCTGTTGATATATTAGCGTAAGTGTGTTACTAAAATCAATTGTGTAGATTAGTTTACAACTCAAGAACTGAAGTAAAAATAGTAGATAAATTGTGCCCCAATTTTTATGAACTCCTCTGGGACTACATAAATTACATTACAGAATTAAATTGCCGTTGATTGAAATACTCGTTTACTGAATACCATAACGTGACAAATAGACGATAAGGAGCCGGTTCTGAACAAGTACTGAATATAGTTTGCACATTGACAGTTGTTCAACACTGTAACGTTATTATCCTAAAATAGCACTGATAATTCTTCACTACGGCATACGATGGAACTGCAATTGAATATCGTTTAGGTGTTAGGGAAACTATTTCTACATTCAACACATTCATCATACAGTAAGTATTGGACGTATTTCAAAATATACCCCTCCACAAATCCTTACTGGAGCAGTGTTTGTAGACAAAACCTCAACAGCGAAAAGTCCTCATCTTACTTTCATTTCCAAAAGGTTTAATGTAATGAATGAAACACAAACAAAAGCTTACATAGCTAGTTTATTTCTTATATTTATATGCTAGATATAAAAATACAACGTAAGTTATGATCACAGCACGGGCCGCTCCGGCCGAGTGCTCTTCGGGAGTATTATGCACAGGAGCCCGCTCGCTAGAAACAGACAGACAGACAGACACACGTTAAATAATAATACACACATGTTGACACACTCACATCGTCACGCCAGTATTAATAGCATGTGTCTCGGTATATAATCACAAACCCCGAAACTGATCCCGGGCTTAGCGACAGTTTCACCACCTCCGGGGCTACGGGACCGATAGTTCAAACAGCTTTCGTCAGTCGTAACTGATTGACAAAGTTAAATAAAGTTGAGCACGATCAGACGTGGGATTAATGATCATTCCGAGCATTTTTTATGAATCTCCGTGTCAGCTACTACAAGGTATATGATAGCCTATGAACTTCATCTGATGCTTTCTAATAATATAAGGTGTAACAATATGACTATTTGACCCTTAACACTTCTTTACTGTAGCACTGATAATTGCCATAGTGTTATATACAACACTTATGCAATAATGCAGCTAGGGGACGAATACATAAAATTTGTCCCGACCGCACAGAATTTATTTTTGTCTAAGTGCTCACTTGAATCATGTTTGGCAAAAGATTACGTAACGTAAACACTGAAAAAAACTAAATATTCCTGTTTTTGTATAGTGTTTTATCTTTATCCCACTTATTTGTTACTGTAAAATTAAATAGATATTAGATTTCTTGCGTACTATTCAGTTATGTAAGTTCGGTATTATCAATATTGGTATTGATCTTCCCGTTCCCGTGCATCGTCGTTTCATGGTAAATATGCTGTTCATCAAGCTGTACTCACATATAAGCAGCGTGCCGAACATGTATATGGGCACGACGCAGTGCTGGTCAACCAAGGCTCCGAACACCACGTTGCCCACGATGGCCCCCACGCGGCCGCACATCACCGTCACCGCCATCGCCGTGGCGCTGCAAACGACGCCAGGATGTAATACCTTACCACGAATATGACTACTGACTCAAGTAGGAACAATGTAATATTTTAAACGCTTCCTTATTTTAGAATGTTGTGATGAAATAATCATTGTGAAGATTATGAGTGTTGGGTTGAAGAGCTGCTTGCCTGTTTAGAAGCTGCTACAAGGTTATCTAGTCTTTGGGAGTCATCATCGTCATCAATAACTGGTAACTGACCAATTTCGCGCATTAGCGGACATTGAACACCGTTGAGTATACTACAGAAAGGTAATACAATCATTAACTAAATAAATCTTTCTGAGGTCGTGTCTAAAAATCTATCTGATGTTTCGTGAAATAATGCGACATACCTTGTCGTCACAAACATGGCTTGGCGTGCAACATGACATATTTAGTTCAGCGGTTATTACTTGAGTGACCTCGTACTATTGTTTGTACCAATATTGGAGACCTTAATTTATAAACTTTTCTAGATATATACTCAACATATTTGGAAAGCAATAAGAGGATAAGAACGGCGCATAGAATGTAGGGATCTTGCTTAATAAATAGAGTTCAAGTCGTTGCAATAGAAAATTATGAAAGTAGCCACAGACAATTGTTTATGGTGCACTACAGGGGTCAATGTTAGGATACTTGCTGTTTCTTATATATTATTATTTATTATTCTTATATATTAATGATATTAGTGTTGCTTGTTTGTCTGGACATCTTATCTTATGTGCTGATGATAATTGCCTCTTTTATTTTGCCCATTCTATTCATGATATAATTCAGCAAGCGTAAATAAATCTGAATAATAGGTTGGGGAGAAAGTCTTTTCGCATTTTTTATGAAATTTTTTATGAAAATTCAATACTAAAACCGGCCAGATGCAAATGATATAGTAAAAGAGATTTTATTACAAGTTCATACATCCTAAAATGCGAAAATATTTTCTCCCCAACCTAATACATAGAAATTATGGTGCCTACAAAATATGTTAACGATAAATGCAGAAAAGAATAAAATGATACCTCGTTTTACTCCATTGACAATAAATGCTATTCCTCTACGCAAATCAGATACATTAAAAATAATAATGCCTTCACATAGATAGCAGATTAACGTGAAATATGGTTGTACATATTAAACACGTGCGATTAAAACTACGAGCGTTGGCTGGAGCATTATAGAGCGAAAATCTGCTTTCAATATAATACAAGAATTTTTGACAGAAATTTGGGGATGTGCAAGTAAAACTAATAAACTAAACGAACAAGGACAGACTGCAGAATAAAGGACCGTGAAATTGACGCAAGAAGTAGGGGAAAACTTAATTTAGCACTATTATGTTTGAAGGACCACAGTTTTATAACAATTTACCAAATAAAGTTAAAGATGTAGAACCTTACACCAATTCAAAAAAACAATTAAACCTGTTCACCATTAACCACACGCCCTATAACACTGGCTTAAGGCAATAGATTTTAAGATTACGTTTTATATTTTCTGATTTAAGGGTACAATGTAATATGTTCTCTTGAGAAATAAATATCTCCAACTTGAATATTCGTTGTGATGTGTCGAAAACTACAGCAATCTCCGGCTCTGTGTTCCCGAAAATCCCATTTCTTTCCCAAAAGGCTGTCTCAAGTTAATGCGCTTTACTATCTAGGGCTACATATAATAGGTAAAAAAGTGTACTCACGCAACTTTAGTGGGGAATATTTCACAGATGACGCAGAAGAGCACAGCCTCGGTACAGCTGACGATGGCCTCGAATACGCACGATAGCAGCAGGTTTTCCAGCGACGAGCGCACCAGGTTCAGTCCCAGCGCCGCCAGCCCCGAGCTGATCAACATTATCACTGGAACACACACACATACATACGTACACACAGTCAGCACGCTTTTGGTTTCCAAAAGCCTGGCGGCATAAATATTTGTGTGAACTTTTTTTTTAATTTTTCCAAATTTTTCTTTTGCGACTCATGTTTACTTCGGTGTAACATTACATTAAAAATATTCTACCGTAACAATTTAAACTATAATATTACCGCCGGCATGTAATCGGTAATTCAGTTAAGAAAAATTAGAATAATTCTATACCAATAACTATACTTTTCTTATGTAATTACATTTTCGTGATTAGTTCATTGGCAATGTTTTTGAATGCTTACCTAACATCAATTTCTTGCCGACCATGTTGATGGTGAGACCAACCCACAGCGCGGTGGGCACGCAACTCAGAGCCACCAGGAGAGTGTGGATGTACACCGTGTCATCTATCGTTTGTGGACATTCCGGCTTGCCCTACAACACAAATAATCTCTTAAATTACTTATAATTAAATAGTTAATTCTTAAAATATATATGTAAGAAAGCACGTGCTATGCTCTGTAAGTGTGATCTGGAGAAGATGCGACTTCTTAAGCTCAGTCACTATGGCGTTAAGTACTAAATTTAGTTGCATCCTATTTGAAGGCTAGGATTCAATGTGTCAGCATAAACAATGGCAAATTATCGTGACTATCATTTGAGATGAGTGTACCACTGGGCTTGATTCTAGGTCCTTTCCTTTGTTTAGTTTATATTGCCCTATTTTATTAACAATCATGCGAACATTGTACTGCTTGCTGATGATACATCTTTAATATTTAAAGCTAAAAGAAATTAATTAATTTTGCTGATGCAAACAGTGCTTTGTCCAATTTATCACATTTCTTTACAATAAATAGTTTAGTTTTAAATGCTAACAAAATGAAGTACGTAGAATTTTTATTACCAAGTGTGCAGAAAGAAGACAAAATCCTAACATTAAATAACGATGATCAAATAAATACTCTAAACTTTAAATAAATTATGACACTATAAAAGGATGCAGTTGTAAGACTCACCATCGTCTCGCTCCTGGTGACATTGGCGGAGACCTCGCACACGCCGGCGGACACGCCCTGGTACAGCGACGAGAACTGACTAAACCTCTCGAACAAGTCCGGGAACCACATCATCAGCGTGTAGTAACTGTAACAGAATAGGCACAACCTTCACAACTACCGGTTGTATGCTATACCATTGTAATAGTCTGATCTTGAAATTACGAGCCACTCCATTCATCGGGCAAAGCAACCACCATGCCGATTCCTTTGCCACTAAATAGACCGCTAAAACGTCGATTGTCGATAAATACAAAAACGCATGCACACATCTATTTTATTATTTCCCATTTTCATCTTAGTCGGCAAAATGTCGATGTTGCATTTGTTTTTACATAGGCAGCGATGATCATGAACCAACCTGAACATGAGGCCGAAGTCGACGAAGCAACAGAGCACCAACAAGCCGATGTAGGGTGGGGTGACGAGCAGCTTCTTGCGGATCCAGAATGCCTGCCAACGCTTGCTCCACGTCAGCGGCGTCTTGGTCTCGTTGCCGTTATTATCTGCTGTCACAACTTCCTCCTCCTCTCCCTCCCCCGATATTATCATCGTTTCCACCTTGCACGGACAAAATCCACAATTACTATTTGCTATAGCCTAAGGTGTTCTCATACAGATAGGATGCATAAAGTACTACTAGAATCGACAAACAAATAGTATAAACGAATTTTATAGTAATATTATAGAGACAGAGTGAACATTTTATGAGATGGTGTGTATGCAGAGGGCCATACGAAAATCACGGTACCTATTAGAAAAAAAAATTACCACTTAAAAGGTGCTATATACCAGACTGCCTGGGAGGCTGGATATCATATAAATATATATTCTATTATTAAACCCTTACGAATATAAACGTACCTCATATATACATATAGATCGCTATGAGCAAGTAATAAATTTATACATTTGTACTTATATTCAATGACTCACTGGAAACTCCTTCTCGTTCATCTTAGTGTTGACAACAAAGATCCTCTGCAGAACTTGCAGCGCCTGCTCAGCCTTGTTGACGTGTAACAAGTACCGTGGACTCTCGGGGAAGGGCACGAGCAGCAGCACCACCAGCAGACTCGGCACCCCGCACGCCGCCACAAACACCCTCCACGACGTGTACTGGAACTCCGCTGACTCCGCCGTCAAGTTGAAGCGCGGGTCTTGGATGATCAGCCAGGCGATACCTGACACATACAGTACAACTGATGAAATAATGAAACGTGAAAAATATTATTGAAACAATGGTAAGAGATTTTATTATTGAGCGCTTGGCCAAATTTTTCTAACTCATTCTAACTAATACTTTTAAATAAACAGAAGAAATTGAGAATATTAGGAAGGTTGACCATATTGTTTCCAGTAACATATAAAGTCTTAGTTACTATTGTAAAATAAAACAGATTTAATTATGTTGTGTTTTTTACTAAATTTGATGTATTACGAAATTAAATTAAAATGTTATATATTGGTGGTAATATTGGAACCAAAGGAGAATTTTGAATGACAAATTTAGAATTTTGCCCGATATGTATATTATACTAGTAAATGAAAATTTTTCATATTCTGGGCAGCTCCTGCATATTTACCAAAACGTCTAATCAGTAAAATTGGAACTACTTACAGTTTTCGTACCAACAATAATTAATAACAACACTGCTTTCCAGTAGTCTTATCAGTAGTACAATTAGATACGAAACTTCAAATCCTTTTTAAACACAGCGATTTTTATGATATCAATGTCATAGTTATCGAGACTTGTATAGTATTACCTGGCAGCAATATAGTTCCGAAGGTCCAGAACACCTCGAGCCGGCAAAGCATCACATCGCGATGCCGTAGGGAAAGAAAATCGCCGAAGTACGGGAAAATGAGGCCAGTGGCGCCGATGATGCCGAATCCAGAGAAGAACCTGCAAGATTCCTGCGTCTACTACAATAGTTAGGTCTGCTTGGGAAGGAATAGAGTGGAAAGTGAGGATTTAACTGTTATCTAACGTATTTATTCTGATGAAACAAAATTAGTTCAGTCTGTTAATGACTTTTAACATTAAAAATATTAATCCCCATAATTTAAAATTATCAGCAAGATATTTTTCTTGCACAGCGATATTTAAGAAATACAAATAAAATATATTAATGGTCTGCAATACAGAACCATAGCTTAAAACCATGAAGGTCCATTATTAAGACTGTAAGTCATTGCTGTGTTTCAGTGTACAATTTATACAAATTAAACAATTACCAATTTATAGTTTTCAATATAACAAATTACAGTATTTCATTACTTGCAGATATCTAAGAAAGGTAATTTTAAAAGTTGAGAACACTCACAAATCTAAAGGAGCTCGATCAAAAATGCGTATGGGTAAATATACAATACCTGCAAGCTAAAAAGGCTGGGAAAGATTGGACGACGCTGGAGAGGAAGGCGGCCATAGCATCGAGTAACAATGCTCCAATGATGGCTTTCTTGCGACCGCGGGCATCGGCCAAGTTGCCCCAGAAATATGACCCCACGCACATGCCTGACATGAAAATGAAGGCAAGATCAAAATTAAAAATAACAAAAACACTAGCGCTTACGGTTCAGTCCATAAAAATATGTAATAAAACTACGGAAAATTTTGAATGGGCTAAAGAACAAAGCAAAAAATTATACATCGTATTATCCATTGTTTTGATAACAGTCAATTTCATAACAGAACAGCAATATTCTGGTACCCTAAACAAACCCTCCCGGTAAAAACTCGGGATTTCAGAATGTAATACGAACATCGATAGACAGACAGTCAGCTACATGTACGGTAGGGCCAAGCTATAATAATATTTCTAGAAGATTATACCACAATACTACAGCATCCCTGTTTGTATTCAATAATGTAGTTACCAATAAGTGGTGTGGCGGTGAGTCTTCCCTTATCACTCGACTTGAGTTCGAAATCGCACTCAGCGGCAGGCAGCACGAAACTCAGCGTGGTGGTACTGAGAGCGCATACTGCGTATACGGCACCGCATGACATTAACAATAGCCATTGGAAACAGCCGTAACCTGGAATTGAAATCAGTGGATAAGATTTATATTGAAAACGATGTTTAGTACTAATGAAATATAGCGTGCGACAGAAAATGCGACATTAAATTCTTTTTAATTGGATGTTTTCGTCTGCATTGCCACTACTTTACGACCAAGCATACCACATGCTTGTCATCTTCGAAGCGTTTAAGTACATGTTCAGAACAACTGAAAATATATAGGTAGATGTAACACAAATATATTTAAACACCTAATAAAACATATTCAAATTAAACTCCTTAACATAGTAATTGAAGTACTGTAGGTACAGTTGACTGAACTAGTCAAGTAGTTCACACAGTTTTAAGAACACTACATTCATTTAATACCTTTACTACATGATAACTTAAAATATGAGTATAATTTTTGTCCAGTCATATATGATTGACGACTCCTGGATATTTTTATTTCAAGATCGAACGAAGACAATCCGCTAACACTTGCGAAGTGCAGTTAAGACCATTGAGGCTCGTTAGCGCAAATGTTCTCAATATAGATTCAACGAGCTCGCAATAAATACAATAAAAATCATGATCACTTCGACAATACGACGAATCAATATGCATATAATATTTTTTCGATGCATACTAATATGAAATATGTAGGTGACGGCGTTCACAAACTCTTGTTTATATTCAAATTCAAAATCATTTAATAATTTAGGTATTAATTAAATACACTTATTGCACGTATTTGTTTGCTTCTACTGCGGTTTCGAAAAGGTGCATTAACATTGAGGGGAAGAAACGGCGAAAATAACTCCTCAACGCATCTTTTAAATGGTAATTACAAAGTAAGTTTAAACCTACGCGGAACACTGGTTTCGACACTATTATTTCCAGGCGTCCTTGTCATTAATACATATATCCATCTATACTATAATATCCCTTACTTTTAAGCTCACATATCAATTTTGAAACCTTATTGTAAAAACGAACTCCAAGCCCCATAAAAAAGGTGAACCTTTTGAAAACAATGTGAAGACGTAACCAAATTATCCCTATTACAAGATTTAGAATACTATTTTTTAAAAGTCACGGCAAATTTATTCCTGGCTAAGGAGAAGCTAATTCAGCGACGTGGTCAGTAGTAACATTGTAATTTATGATTAATTTATCAACGCACAATATCAGATTCCGTTTTCATAACAACCTCACACAACTAAAGTACGGGTCCTTGACGTGTAAGTAATCACTAGCTATGTGAACATATTTCGTGATATGCAATGACATCACACTGGTACAATTGATTATTTAATACGTTTCGTCGTGTGCGCTGGACGCCGGTCGTTTAAGCTTGCAGAATTCCGACAATGAGATCTTTATACTGAGCCGGCTAGATGCCTTTTGAAGATTGCACCCTACTCATATAAAATGATGTTACTACACTTTTAATTTATGAAGATTTCTTATATTTTGTTGCCAAGAGTTTTACTTGTTTTATTCCTAATAACAAACTTACTTGCTAAATACAATCTGAATGATGATTTTATATAACTACGTATTATGTACGGTAATGTCAATAAAATTGACCGCAAATTCGGCTTCAAGGCCAGGGCTGGTAAACACGTCGCGAGCGAACTAGTGATTATTGCGGCCCCCGGGCGCCTTCAATTAATTGGATCGGCCGCAAATCTCGTTAGCAGCCCGTGGTTGGACACTGCTAAGCCTTACGGTGTGGATTTTGGAAAGTTTTCAATATTAATGTTTTTTTTGGAACGGTGAATGCCCGAGTTGGAATTCGACTAATCGCTCTACGACTGATTGTACGATTTAGCAACATCGTCGAGACTTGGATGTGTAATCGTGGATGACAAAATTTTAAAAACACTACGTTCAAATGTCATTCTACGTCGTTATACCTTATTGACTAATCTGTAGGAGATAGAAATACATAGAGGTCTCCCCAACGGTTAAGGTTACGTTAACCCATAAAAAAATTCATAACGAAATTTTTTTACAGCCGCAACCTGCAAATAACCAGAGGGGCCGTTGGCAGGGTTGGAGCCGCGATTGCTACCGAGGTGCTGCCGGTCAACAAAAAGCGATAAACCTGCTTGTTAACTCTCTCTCAATACTGCAAACGAAACCTGTTAATTGAATATGAATTATAGATTTCGTTTCATTAATAGACCTCTTTTTAATATTATTTTTATATTTACGCGTTAATACCGTTTGGCAATGTTTTTGTTTACGTTACGTTACTGGTCTCCGACGCGGCAACCGAGCTGATTCCAGTAGGGTGCATTTTGAGCAGGGGAGATTCGCTCGGTTAAATGATAGAATGATAGTTTTTGGCGTTATTGGGGCGGCCTAGAATATTCCAACCCAATCCCATGCTGGTAGAAAAGGGTGTTGTAAGAGGCGACAGAAGCCAGCCTGTTTGGTGGTAGGGCTTCGCGTAAGGATTATATTATTAGTATTATTATTAAGTCATTAATATTATTACTGGCATTATTATCTTTCCGTGAAGCCTGCCTGGCTAGCTACCACCCTCCTGCTTGAGTCAGCCGCCAAACGACTCGTCGTATTCTGGCTGGGGGCTTGAGAGCCAGCGCATTCTTCCTTACCTTCTTCTCAATTTCCTGGCCGACAATGCATCAGTGATACCTTTGCTCTTGTTGGTGAGGACAACGGTGAGGACTTACCAGCAGGTGGCTCGTCTGCTCGTTTGTCGGCTTTTAACATAAAAAAAGAAGCTCCTCACATCCCAATAAAGTAGCTCGCTGTCCGCTACATAGGAACGCTTTGTGAAATATGTTACTACTATGTTAGACGTCGTAATGAACATTTATTATTTGTAATAATGACATTTATTACAAATAATAGATGTTCATCAAAGCTCTTTCTGGATTTGTAATTATTTATTACTATTATAAAATAAAAATCTATGAACACATAGCGACAACAATGAGAAATATTTGTTTCGTTGCAAAAAAAATCGAAATGTTTAACGTTGACATCGAATAAACCTCAAGCCCAGTTTAGAACAGCGGAATAAAAATTTCGTCAACATTAAATTTCAGAGAGAGAATCTCTTCGGTCGTCACGCCTGAAGTGTCTGTTCTATTAATACCGAGCACATGCTGTTTGTTTTCGTCGCGAAGACTTTGAACTGTGCCGACGCAAAGTCCTAACTGACCGATTGCCAGAATGTCTTCATCGGCTGTTTATCACTTAGCGATGACAAGCTACTTCTCTTTACCACCCGCCATATCTTGGTCTAATTTGTACCTTTGAGGGTGGTTATCGAACTGTGCCGAGCAGCTATTCGAGTAGTGACCTGAGATCGGAGGAATAGTTGAAATGATTAAAAAAGCTCGAAATTATTCAGAGTGATAGCCGTTTATACTATTAGATACACATTCAGTGATGAATTTACAAAGTTGATCCATAGTAGATGGAAAGATATCCTGGTCCATAATGGTGCTAACAAGACGTTGGCAGCAATAATTTGAGATATCTGCGGAATGCGAGCAACTCCGCAATGACACTATAATACGACAAACATAAATAAAATAAAAGTATAAATATTAAAGAAAGAAAAATATATAACTTGTTTCATAATTTATAGATATTTATAATATTCTTACTTACCATCCACAGATTTTTAATAAAGTCCGAAATAAAAAATAATAATTAATATTACAATTTAACTTTAATAAAAAATTTCACCCAAGCATAACATTTGTACAGTCGAAGCCATCCGGTATAAGCCTTCCCTGATACGAAGCAATATAACCGAAGTACATTTGCGTCATACATACCTATAGAAACTTGACTGAATTTGGAGCAACTTCGCTCACGTCATAGTATTCTCCGAGGATCGTCGCTCGTAAACTATTAACGATCATAAACTGGGGCGTTAATGACTCGCCGTCATAAGCAACAGCTCCGCAAACTTGATACATAAAGAAAACGATCTCTCCAAATTTATTCGTATTGATTTGTATCAAACTGTTATAAAATGAATTATGAGAACATAAATCAACTAGTCGACGTAATATTTACGATCTTAGCTTAGCTCGTACGCAATACGATGGTTTGGGACCACAGCGTAGTCCGACCAGTAAAAAGTCTGTAACTCGTCTTCTCAAAGAAATGGAGGAAATAGAAAAACAATTAAATTAACGCCAATTGAAAAGACTAACTTGTAAAAAGTACCGGATAGATTACGCTTTAATCTTTTTATATATCGATCCGTGGATTTCAGTTTGTTTAGCGAGGTGAGAAGGTACTCACGACATTTAACTTCTGTAGTCCGCTTATAATGAGTGATCCAGATCGTACATGTCTATTATTGAAGCAAAAGAGCTATTTTAGTTAATTTAACGTTGTAATAAAAACTATCTAAGATTCCCTTATAAATAAAAATAATATTACAAGATTTCGTATGTTCAAAATATGTACTGTAAGGTTATTTCATTCAAATTTTTTTAAGTGTCCGTTGAAGCTTGAAAAGTTCAAAATTCTGTCGAATTTTCGGTTATGTACTAGTGTAGAATTTTGTCTGAGGACATCCATAATATTGATTGAAGGTCAGCCATCTTTAGAAGTCGCGGTTTGGGTATATTTCCATGTATTACCTAAACCTAATAACCGGCCATTAACGGTATCGTGAAATCCAAAAAAATCTTCAATTTCAAGCTTAGAATATTTTATCCGTTTAGGGATCACGTAGGATCAGTTTTTGTACGTCTATAAATTATAAATGCATTTACTTTTAAAAGTATACTGCGATTAATAAAATAATCTGATTAATAAACTGATAAATAAAATAATCTGCGATGGAGACTTCCTCTTTAAAGAATAGGATCGCATTAAATTTGGCACGTAACTAGTTCACGGAGTTCAGATTGAAACTTCGTTTCAGTCGACGCCGTTAGTCTAAATTTAATTTTATTAGCGTTACACGTTCAATACATTAGAAACACCTTAGTTTAATTGTTTTTTACGTTAACTCCAGATTGTGCGCCACAGGCCTTGTTCCAATCGTAAAACGGCGCTCTAATTAGTCTATTGCTCTGCTCGTTTCATTCGCATGCGCGTAACTTCAGGCCGACAGTTTGTTAGAAGCATTTATTACATTTACGTCTTTTAATAGCTCGCACCATTGTACATAATGCTGGAGGTGGAGCCAACTATTACCATCTTAAAAACAAAGTAATTCACCCGTTTCGTTTCGGTGATTTTATACAAATAGCCTACAAACCATAAACAGTAGACGGGGCGTCTGATGGTGAGCGATCAGCGTTGCTTATGGATATTGGGCAAGTCACAAACGCGTTGTCAGAAGACACGTAGGAATACAGTTGACAACTGGCGTCATAACTTTGCAAACATTATACGGTAGACCATAGGGGGATAGTAGGTAGCAACGCGGCTTAAGCCACTCTTTGCTTCGTAGCAAAAGAATTATAATCTGATTAAGACGTATTAAAACTCGATCTCAAGAGATTACGGATATTGAATTGGCGTTCAAGCTCCTTGGAACATGTGACAGTAATTATCACATTACCTTACCTATATAAAATGCAGGTAAGCATATCTGGTATCTGTATCTTTCTAACCTTGCTCCGCTGATTGACATCGTGTAATGAATAGATGCACATTTTTATTGATGTATTTCAATTATATTACATGGAATCAAACTCATATCTACGGAATAAGGAGAACACGCTCTCACCATTACACTATTATTGCTACAGCTGCAATGTACACTTAATAAAAATAGTAAAAAAATGCTTATGTTATAAAGTGAATTAATATTTTAATAAAAAAAAGCTTAAGAAATGCTTGTACAATTTTGTCATTAAAATAATACAATTTCACACGTTTCTGTCAACTTAAATACACGTAATAACAAATTGACATAATTATTGGTTTATGTAAAAAACGCCGTGTACATTAAATTTGTATTTTGCAACATTTATACTAATAACAGAAGTTTAACGTAGCCCAATCCTTTTTTTTTAAAACTTCATTGTAGGTACGTTTTGTTACCCTTATAGAGGAGGATTAAAAACCTTTTTTTAACTTTTGTTTGTCTAACTGTTCACGTGTAGAACTAACACTACTGAACAGATTTAGATGATTTTTGGTATATTATGACCTATAATCTGGAATACTTCTCATTCCGGGATATGGATTTTTTCCCGCGGACTTCTCTGAAACGAAGCGAGGACTTGCTAGGACTTTTTTATACATGTAAACTTTTATTAAACACGACATAGATAACAAATTATTGTATTGTCATAATTTCTCAGTAGCTGTTGATGATATATCATTTTTAAGTCATAAATTGGGTGCTAGTTGTCTACACAAAAACAGGGTACTGGTGGTGTGTGTGTGTGTGTGTGGCCGGTGTGTCGTTGTCAGAACAGCGTCGTATGCGAACGGCCTAACGTATTTTTAGTCAATTCTAATGTTATAATTACGTGTAATATGGCTAGGTCGCGGCTGACGTCGGCGACTTTTGGCGGCGATTCAAAGATTTTGCTATCCCCGTGGTATAAGGTATGTGCTTACAGGCATGTTTAGTTGGACGGGAACGAGATTTAAATGTAAACTGTGGAGTCAAAATAACGGTGAAAAAAAAAAATCGTGAGTACCTGTTATTGTTACAATCATAAACGTTAATACACTACTCTAGTATATTGTTTATGATTAAAATGTATAATTTCCGCGATGATATATACATATAAGTTTAAAATATTTTTTTATACGGTTCAATTTAATTTCTATCCTACTATTTAAGAATGTTTTCCGGACATAATCCGAATGTACAGTATGAAACAAAGTGTACGCCAACATTTAGTCGAGGCATTCTGTCGTCGACAGTAGCAGCATATGTTCAGTTATGAAAATGAATATCCCAAAGGCACATCACTATCACTACCACCCATATCGTGGCACTGCATCATACGATTGACAGTACTAGCGATGTCACAGCTGAGAGAACGCCGCGCCCTCTACCGGCCGTCACTTGTGCCACCAGCTCGCGCTGTTTGTAAATACGGCCAGCTGACAATGTGCGCGGGTAATAATAGCAAGAGATATGGGCTCGATACGAGCATGGCGGATCCGCGCGTCATCTGAAATGGGGATCGTGTGCGGACTTTGAATGTTCCTTAGATTACGTTTTCAATATTCTCCTCCGTTGTTAAGTATGATATCACTCCAATCGTGTTGTTATTTTAAGTACTTTAATAAATTGTTTTTTTTTTTCTCAAAAAGTGTTTTTATTATATATAATAAATAAAACACTGAGAGAAATGTAAATAAAATAATTCTTTACGATGTCACAACGAAGAATTTTAGAAACAATGGTAGACTACTATGTTCTTAGATCGGTCTTCCGGCAAGGCAACCATCACAACTGTGGATGAATTCTGTCCACCCGCATTTGTTCAGTCTTACGGGCCACAAGCATAACTCCTAATTTTTAAAAGAAGTGAGCAAACGGGATAGTTGGGATAGATGGTGACGGTCTATCAATCCGAAAATTAAAGTTACATTAGTGTTCGACAGTTAATAATATATTATTTAAATGCGGTTTTTACGACAAAGATAATGTCAGTGACCGCGGATAAAACATTTTTAGAAGTATGGCCGCGGCACCAGCGGCAGCGCCGCGCCGATACATTGCTCGACACTTCAGGTTTTTAATGCTCTGAAGTGTCGCTAAAACGTGGGTAGTTAAATATAATATGTGTTCCGCGATCGAAATATTAATGTAATACAGACTTGTTAAAACAAATATTGTAATTGTGACAGCGAAGTCAAAATTAGAAAATGTTGAAGTTTCTTTGATGTCAAGTGCATAAATCCATAGCAAAAATATCGTTTAGCCGCCAAAAAGGAAATGGAGTATCCGTTTGTTGACTGACTTTGCAACCTTCTTTCATTATAGAGTATAATGTTGCTTTTAAAGATAATATTAATCTCTTAACTCTCACTGGCTACAAAGTTGGTATCACAATAGTAGATGATCACTAATACCAGCTACTGGTAATTCAAAAACTACTTATTCCATTTAACTTTCAGAAGAACCTGAGAAGCAAGTCGTCAGCGCTCTCTTGGTGACCAGTTCGCAATTAGTTCGCAATTTGGATTTTTTAAAATAAAATTGTGGTTACGATTCATTTAACTGAAACATAATTGTTTTATGAAACGGACAAATAACCGTTACAAAGGACCTAAAAACAAAAATAATCGAATTCTGTTGGCACGAAGCGCCAAGTGCAATACATACTTGTATACATACCAAATCATAACAAAATTTAAAAAATTGTTTGCAACAAATTCTTTGCTATGCTCTGATATGGTTTTGTTCTTGCGCATATTAAATTATAAATTTATAACACTTATATGTATTTTAAAGTGTAAGAAATTAATTATGAAACTCATAGCTACCGATTTATATAACCATTGTTAAAATCATTAAGACTCGTTCAAAACATCCCTAAATAAATGTGACGTTATGTTACTTATAATAAAGAATATTTGTATATCAACAATACATCAATAATAATGCCATTAAATAAATAGAACAAAAGTTTCATATCACAGAGATCGTTTATGTGTTCACCACGTTTCGAGCGATTAAATCTATACTAATATTATAAAGAGGAAAGATTTGTATTTTTGTAACGAATAAACTCAAAAACTACTGAACCGATTTTAAAAATTCTTTCACCATTAGAATGCTACCTTATGCCTGAGTAACAAAGATAGATAGAAGTAATAGTGATAATAAGTGCCTTTATTTATTACTAGAGAAGATAATGGAACTTTCCTAAAACTTCAGTAACGTGAACCAAGGTGTAAAAAAATTTGCTTAAAAATTTTTTTCATCGGATACGCTGCGGGAACTGTTGATAAAGTACACACGTGCGAAGCCGGGGCGGCCCGCTAATGTTATATATTCCCCATTTTTTATAGTTGTCTTAATTTTGAGGTCAGCTACCTAGGCTCCACATTGATATATGAATCACTCAGTTTCCTATTTTCTAATTAAATAGAACGTGACCATTTATACTCCAGTGGCTAGTGTCCATCATGTGATTATTGTCGCCATGATTAAACAACATTAGACACGTTCGACGAAAGACCGTTAACGGCGGTCGATCCCTCTTGTCATCATTAGGTAGAAATCATTAAACTTTGGTCTTCGGAGATTCATTATGCCGCATCGATCTCTCAAGGACAATAGTGGAGCGTAAGTCTGAATGCAGCCGAGTAATAAAGGAACTGTAATTTAACAAAAAGAATGCTAACATCGTGCATCTGTATACACAGCTCTGTCAGGTTGAGAATAAGCAGCTTGCTAATGAGGAACTAATGATCCAGTTAGAACAAATATTTACACAAGTCGATCGTAACGTACCCTAGAGCTGAGCCAGCAGATGATAAGCTCCGGTAATGTCAAATGTCAAATTAATAACAGAGGTGAGAACACGAATCATTGAATTACAAACGCAATTGAAAAATCAACAATCAAACAATTTTAACTTAAAGAAACGCTTACACAGGTCTTGCTCCCGGCAACTCTGCATTTTAGTTGGATGATCCAGTGACCGTACAAATTATACGTTTATCTCTGTCCTTCGGAGTATTATTACTGTGAGTGACCGAAAGAAACCGGGGATTCTCTGTTTCTTTCTGCGCTAAATGCTTATGTTTTTTTCGCTACATTTTGTTCTTTAATCTAAACTGACAAGCATTTTTATCGAGATATACGTTCATAATATTGTTTGACAAGTTTGGCAGTTTGGTACCTACAGTTGCATAGAAAAAATAATATTTTTAATCGGTCGATCGATGTAGCAGTGGGAGTTTCCATAGGAAAACCCCTTTGCACGGCTCAATAATCCGTCGCCGACCACCGTTTACAGTGTGCACCTCAGGGTTGGCACATGAACGTCTTTTTATTCGTCTGTAATCTCCCGAGTTTTCATATGATTTCCAGATTCCCCACTTAAGAAATAATATCTTTTGGAAGAGATTCTTGTAAGCAAAATGTCAAATAATAATAATACGGGAGTCATCCACTTCTATTTTGCAAGGGCGGTGGTGACGACTTACCAGTCGAAAATCCGTCTATTGACATAAAAAAACTTTCAAAATTTAAATAACAATCCAAATTAAAGATACCATTGGAAAATGTCGCATCGCGCGCTAATATAAAAACGTGTCACTTCCCTGCCGTCTGGAACTGGGTAGCGGATTCAGTAAAATATAAAATGCTAGTGCTTAATACATATGGCAAGCGAAAAAATTATATAATTATGTACAAATAATATCATTTTGTAAGCTACTGATTTAACTGTAGGTAGTAAAATTTATATTTTTTCTCCCGATGATAACCCCAAAATTTCGATGAATTTAAGAATTGTTCAAACATTTCGTTCCTCTAATCTGGCAACCCTAGTTCAGCCGCTCGTGTGGCGGCGTCGTCGACGATTTGATGGGTGATATTAGAAACAACATAACTACTTTATGAATACCGAATAATGGGCATTATATTCAGTGAACAAAAATTCAAATATTTTAAATTTAACGTACATTACTTATGATATCATTAGAGGGTAGTCATTGTCGTAACTATAACTAGTATGCCACTAAACCCTGCTCCCGTTTCCCAAATTGACGCCTGGCAAAATCCATTACGACTGTTCAATTGTAGGTACGTGCCATACTCGTAGGTACCCTTCGGTAGTTTTCTCATATTCATTTAGAAAGGGAGTTGAATAAAAATCAACAATAATCATAATTATTATAATAATAATGGTTCTCTAGCTAACCGCCAACTTTGTCACCGCATCATGTAACAAAATGTTTAAATAACGGCACTCAGTTTCGTGAAACTAAAATATAAAGTTCTACGGTTAAAACTAGTATTATCAAATCCTTTCAAAAAAGCTCTCTGCCACCATCCATACAGTTTCATGAGATTAAACCAATTATCGAAATATTTATTCCAAGCCAGCTCGTAAACCACTCCAACGACCTCCGCACACGCTGCTGTAGACCTTCCGGCGATTGTATCTGTAAGATCAACCAGACTTCCGTTTCTGCTCTTGTAGCAGACGGACCCCTCCGACATACTCTCGAGTAAGTCCTTCACTTTTTCGACTGTATTTCTGTGCCGTCGAAACCGATCGACCGCGACTTATTTGTTGCCCTTTAGT
>PDGT01000058.1:724281-769243 GCA_003671415.1 Megathymus violae | reverse complement strand
AAAACTGTAAGATGTATGTATGATGTACACCCAAAATGTTTTTCAAATATATTTATTATGAAATTTGAAAATAGAACATTCGTATTTAAACTGCCAAACATTCGTTTCATGGAACTAAATTATAGGTGTGCAACAACTTATGTTATTTTATAGAGACTGTTTTTCACAAAACTTTCTGCGTGCCGGTAAAATGACATCAAATATTACATAGTACGAGTAGGTACGCTAGTAAATGATAGCGTAAATGGATGCGCTCAACGGAAGCCTTATTTCTGGGCAGAATGGACGCTAAATGTGCTGATTTATAAATCTGGACCTACCTTGAATTTACCCAATTTATATCCGGATATTCATCACAAGCAGAGCTTATCATTTGTGTCAATTATTACCACCCGATTAGCTCGTGGGCGGTCCGGCAATGCCATTAACGTACCTTTTAGCTAACGAAGGGCGGGGTAGTGACGTCACAAGGTTACGCTAACAAGGGTAGGAATAGCCCGGTTGAACGCGGAGAACACGTGATCCTTGCGTGGAGACACACAAATAATCGAAATGGTTGAGTTTTACTATAGTCAAACGCTGTAAGAAATGCGATCAAGAGAAAAAGAGAGAAAAGGGATCGTTAAAATTATGTTCACTGCACATACTTATATGGGCAATCCATATGTCCATCTGCTACTCTGATATCCATAAAAAGTCGCACGCCCGTCATGCCAAGGCAGCCGTTACAAAGCAAAATGTGTCTGACCTCTCTGAGGGAACTGAAACTTATAAAATTGTCCTCATTTGTCGTCTGAGGTGCAGAGGACTCCGCCAACCGCAATTACTTTCTTGCAAAATATGTTGGTTACTGGCCTTGCGTATTATGAGCGAGACTCTTTTATTCTCTCTGATCTCATCTCATCCTATCCGTTAAATCGAAATGTTACAGAGAACCCCGACAGGGCGCGCCGTCTCGGGACGAATATTTTCTGACAAGGTTTAATTGTTTCGGCCGTTATGCTTTAAGTCATAATCGTCATTCATCTGTGAGCTACTTTAATGAGAACTCACTGAAAACCAGCGCAGTACTTAACTTCTCGGAATGCTGAAGAAATTTCCTTAACTCATACTGTAAACATATTAAAACAGATGGAAATTTAGGCCTGTTTTTGCATAGTTTTTTCTTTTTTTTTTAGTTTTTACACTTTTTAAGAATTTTAATTATAACGAAACATCTGCTCCTGGAATCACTCTTTTAATTCTGAATACTTAATTTTACACCCTGGAATACTTTCTTAAACAATTATCATAATTAATATATTTTAGATTAAAACCATATTAATTTTCATTTCTTTGCTTTAAGACATCTAATGACAATCTTTATTTTTCCTTTTTTCTCAACATATATTTATTAACCCTTTTAGATAAACCTATTTTCCATTAACAACAGCTAGTTACTGGTATACATTCTCGAGCTAACTTCCATCATACATGACTTTTATATTTATAAATGCTAACACATTGATGTCTCCTTAGTGTAAGTTAATTAGTTTTCAGGCGTAGATACCATAAGGAATTAATTATGTCTATATCTATGACAATAAATATTTTAGAGTAGCGAAACATTGTGTAGTGAGAAAGTTTAATGCAATAAGTAACTATAACAATTCATAATTTAATGAGCGTTCCATAGACCACGGGATACCACCGGATTATTCACAATAGGCGTAAAATTTGAAAATCACATTTGCACACTACTTTACTTTAAATCACTTAGCGTTTAATTCATCCATCCATCCATCATCCAATTAATTACTTTAGTCCTTACGACGGTTGTTATTGTCACACCACCGGTTAGGTGATCGGCCTCGGAGTCTCGTTCCTTCGATCTTGCTTCTACCATCAACTTGTCAAGGTCATCCGGTTAACGATGGGCAATGTGGCCAAAATATTCCAAAATTCTTTGGTAGCATATAGTTTAGATCCTAATTTTGATCCAGTATAAATTTATTTGTCCTTTTGGCAATACACGACACGCGAAGCAAATTTTTCTATATCAAATCTCAAAAGCGTCTATTTTCATCCGACCTTTTGCCCTAATCGTGCATGACTTTCTTTAATATTTTTATAAATGACATAGGAGAGTGCTTCCAAAAGTCTAAATTCTTGATGTTTGCCGATGACTTAAAATTTTACAGAATTGTGAAGTCACCCGAAGATGCAATGTCGTTACAGAATGATTTAGATAATCTGATAACATGGTGTGGTGCGAACGGAATGAGCTTAAATCCTGATAAATGTCACGTGGTTCGGTTCAGCAGGAAGAAGCACTTGCCAACCAGAATCTATCATATTAATCATGCTCCACTTAAGAAAGTTACCCATACACGAGATTTAGGAGTGATTCTGGATGGTAAATTACGTCTCAACCTACATATTGACAATATCGTTAAAAAGGCTTATCAAATGTTAGGATTCGTCCTACGCAACTGTAAGGAATTCAGAAACCCCGGAACTACTGTGACAATTTATACTTGCCTTGTACGTAGCATCCTAGAATACTGCAGTATTGTGTGGAATCCCCATTACAGTATATATACGGAGCGTTTAGAGGGTGTACAAAAGAAATTCTTATGGCACTTGTCTTATCATTACAACATTGCTAGTAAATTTCCGAATTATAGCGATCGCCTTCTATATTTCAACGTTAAATCCCTTCGAAATCGTAGAGAGCAGCATGACATTATGTTTCTGTATAAACTAATCAACGGAATCTCTGATACACCAGACATCTTGTCTAGAATAAAGATTATAATCCCCAAAACATTGCAACGACTAAAATAACCTCCATTTAGCATCACTAGTGCTAAAACAAACCTGGGCCAATACACTCCACTAAACCGATCGATAAAAAGTTATAATTTAATTCACAATGTAGTCAGTGACGGTGGTATCAAGACACAGTCAGGAGGTCATAAAGCCCCTCAGATTGATATTTTTTCAAATTCCTATACAATATTTAAGAAGTTAACGTCTCAACTCATTGAAAAGTAAAAATTATATTTTGTTAATTTAATTTAATGTATGCCAAATTCAATTCTTTAATTTAATTGTATGTATTTGTATTATTCAGTATAATTGTAATAATAATGTAATTATAATGTTTTGTAATGTAATTTTAATAACTGTAATTTAAATAATTTAATTTAATTTGATGCACTTTTACTTAATAAGCATGATGTTTGTACCTATAATTGAGGTAGCACTTGGCCTTAAATTTAGATAATATTTTATGAATGTTTAGTGTATATCTTGTTGGTGCAATAAGTAAAATAAATAAATAAATAAATAAATAAATAAATGACTCCGATGCATACTGAAATTTTAGGAATATGACAGGATTTTATACTTATATGATCGCGAGAATTATTATATCATCCATATAAGTCACTGGATTGAAATATCGGTAGAAAACACAAAAATCGTGAGAACCCGTTGCAGTTAAAATGTGAAAAATGTTATATGAATTCCGGGCACTCAATTATCGGTAAAGACGCTCGTTTTAGCGGAAAATTTATTGTCAAGTTTCGTACAGACTTTACACATGACATGACACCATTTTGAAATCTTCTGCTACGCAAACATTACATATGTTAAGAAGTTAAGAGAATTTAATTGCAACATTAAAATCTGACTTTATTAAATACAGAATATTTCTATATCTATATATTTGGATGTACCTTGGTTCTTCTTACTTGCATTTAGTGCTTGCACTTACAAATCAACAACATCAAATCGGAGCAACACGTATAAAATACATAAGCATTAGTGGAAACTTGATGCCAGATGAACATTATATTGAAGTTCGAATATAGATAAGATCATAGACAGATAAAAATGAGTAGTTACTAAGAACAGGTCCATGGTACAATTAGTGCAATTTGAATTGGCGTACTTAGAATGTTCAACGATTGTATGTTCTCCTTATTGGGATAAAATTATAAATGAAAACTTTCTCCCTTCGGCACCATTAGCATTTTTATCACTCTGTGTCATATAGATATTATCTACTAGATTCTACATAATTATACTACAATTCAAAATACGTTCTATAAATGTGATGGATAATAATTATTGTCTAAATAAATTCTTACTATTAATTATTAATTCGGAATTATCTAAATAAATAATTGTTATTAATGAAGCATAACGCGGGTTATGAAAGTAATCAAACAACAAAAGAAAAAAAAAATTCCCGGCAATAAATGAAACAAGTTTAAGCCCTTGATTAATTCTTAAGTAGTCATTTATTTATTTCTTAACACACTGTGATTTTATTCAGTAATGAACCGGCGCCGATTGAGATCTCGCTCGGTAGCCACTGATGAGTTATTATACCGATAATTTCTTTCATTAATAGATCAAATTACTGATTGGCTAATTGGATTACAATTGTGCAATTTATCCAATTACTGTTACATTTGCAACAGGAAGTAACAATTATTGTAACGCTCTGTACTGTACGACTACGTGGAGAATAATTTGATTAAGATATTTAATAATTATACATTTATTTTTTAAGGATATTGCAATAAACAGAGCATGGTGTTTTTAAAATTTATAACATTTTGCATTTTGCATTCATCGTGAAAAATTAAGACGGTTTTGAAGGTTCACAGTCTAAGTATTTATGGTCCATGTTAAATACTTCAGTGGTCAACGAAGTAATTATGCATAGGCGTATTCGTTGGTGTAATACCAATTTAATGTCGTTGAGCTTGTAAGTCAACCGAAGTTTTTCACTCGACAAAAAAAGAATGCAGTAAATCCTATTTCGAATTAAACAGGCAAAGTAAGATTTATTTGCAGGAAATAAGTACTTGATCACCTTCAATGTCTATTCTCACTAGGTTTCTTTGACTCGCGGGAGACACGGACATATCTACTATAAAGATATCAACAACAGTCGGACCTTTTAAATGAATCTTGTCACACAAATATATGGTTCCGATCAGGGATCCACCCTGGGACCTTTAGTTTGATCTTACCTACTGAACTACGGGATCGAGCAGAAATCGAATCAGTCGAAGCGATACCTACTACAATTTAAACTAAAAGTGAAAGTCATTTAGTACTAACGATCACTTGTTCGGCTCAAGGGCGTTAGTTCGCGTACAGTTTACAATGTTATTTTATTAATATCTGACTTTTGGTACGACTGAACCTGCCAGCTGCCACTTGTTGGTGGACGATTTTCCTCATATCATTTAATGCGAGGAAATGTCGAGTACCATTATATTGTACTGAAAAAAAAACGTAATCAACATCAAAACAAGCATTATGAAGACTAACTTCTCGAAATGTACAGGATTTCCAATAGATACATAAATTTGAAAACTTTGATCCGCGCGTAATTTCAACCAGGTTCCAAATCGCAACACCGACTTTGGAATCACTGTGCTATTATATCAGTAAACTGCTGACTATAGCCAGGGCCAAGTACTGCTAAAGTAAGCATTAAATGCTGTACAAATTGACATTCATCGAAAAGACGCTTTCGCCTTTATTAACTGCAATTACATACATACATAATTTATAACATGTTAAACAACCCATAGACTAAGTGCGTCTATTAGGTATTATATTTGGTTATAACACGGGTAACCGTTCTCAACGCTCCGGTCATGGTGGGAATGTTTTTAAATGTTTATTACTCCCCACTGAATCTTGATTAGATCCTAAAATAAATATACCTCTTCGTGAAATGCGCTAGCATCTTTTTAACTACATAGAAGTTTATAATTTTCAAATAACGGATTTTCAAGCGAATAAAATCATGATCATTAATCAATATCTCTCATGTACCATAAGAAGCGGGTCTATGGCTCCTTTCTCGGTCGGCAAAGCATCGGTGAATCCCCCGGCATTGATAATGTCTATGGGCAACGATGACCATTTGCCATCAAGTGAACTGAAATGAGGCGAATTGAATTTTATTTGATGTCGGTGTTTATAAAAAGGCAAACGACATTATAGTATAGATGAGTACATTAATGACAAGGACGCCTGGAAATAATAGTGTCGAATCCAGTTCAGCACAGGTTTAAACTTTTGTAATTACCATGTGTTGTTTAAAAGATGTGCTGACGAGTTTCTTTCGCCGTTTCTTCTCCTCATTGTTAAAGCACCTTTTCGAAACGGTGGTAGAAGCAAAAAAAATGACGTTCATAAGTGTATTTACAGAATACCTATATGATTAAATGATTTTGAATTTTAAACAGCTGTCGATAGTTTAACTTAGCCATCGCTTCAACAAATCCGTACCGTGAGTGGTCTAGATATACGTCTAAGTTGTAAATACCTATACAAACACGAACGGTTTTGACGTGAATCTTCAATTTACAGTACAATTTTTCAATTTTCGTTAATTTGACAGAATTTTGTTACAAATATTTACACATTTACCTATGCAAGAGCTAGGCTAAATATCTAAAATCAATACTACCTTCATTATCTGCTACTTAAAAGTGCCTGATTAATTAGCTATATACAACAAATTAAATAATAATTAATAATTACAATAAACAAATATTGCTTACCGGCGTGATGCAGGGCAGTCTCGAAGGGCGCGCGCTGCAAGCGCTCCCTGCTCTCTGCCAACAGAACGGAAATAGATGAGACGCGCTGCCAAGCTATCGGTATACTGTCTGTCAATGGATAGCGATCGATACGGAAAAAATATTATAAATAGTAGAAAATTACACCAAAATATACATATAGGTACATATAAACAATAACATTGTATTTTCGAGTTATTTTAATTATAACAATAATTTAAAGACTTATTATCCATAAAAATGGGTACTTGACGAAATGAGTACTATTTAAATCATTTTAATATCAAATATATTAATATACTTAAAACATATTGATCAAGCTACATATGTAGATATATTTTGGAAGATTTAGTTCATTGACAGTCGTATCGTATTTCGTATTCCGTAGTTGAAGTACATTAATACTAGACAAAAAGAAAACTAAAATTAAATTTAAATGACTTAAAACATGTTTGTAATCAGTAGTACTGTGAGAATAAAAAAATAACTATACCGTGCAAAAGTTTAGACCCATGTTCGATATTAGTAGATCGCATGACAGGCACGTGAAGTAAAAAATAAAACTTAAATATACAGTATTTTAAATATTATTATCCTCTACTATCACAATTTATCACGACTCTGTTAGCAAATACTTAATTTAAAAATAGAATATCACAACATTCACAAAACAAAATTTAAATTACATTCCGACGATCACTTCGCGCGCAAATTAGAAAATAAAATAATGTGGATACCGTCCACAGGCTACATCCGTATTAGAAGCACTGAACTGGCTGTAATATTTTATGCTTCGCTCTAAAAAAAAATATTTACCGAGTGAGTCACGCAACGGATGAATTAGCGGTCGATGGCGAAAACAAGGAAATTAAAGAAAATAAAGTTGTGAAGGTGAGTTAGGAAACTGGAATCTTATCAAAATACATTGTTTTTTAGAATTCCGTAGAGAATCAAACTGATTATTTTCTTTTGTCTGTTCGTATCATAAATCCAATTTACGGGAGGAATATTGGTATTAGATAAAATTTGCAAGTTGGTTCTATAATGGTTTCATTTCAATAAGAATCTATATATATCGCGTATATAAAGAATAAAAGATCAAAAATTGTCATTAAGTTAAATTTTCACAGCCTTTATCCCTTTATGCAATGGAAATCGTCACACGCACTGTTTTCGCCATTTTATTTTTTATTACGCTGCTTTAATGGTCTCGATGTCTTTTGTTATTTGACCTTGTATTTTGCTATAATAAGACTTAACTACCTTAACACATAATTGCAACCGAACTCGATTGAACAAAATAAATGATTCTAAATTTAAAATCTCTGTATTTATATTTGTATTTTTTAAATAAGTTTTTAGAACTGTTTAGTAAATATTAACTCGTACGCGACACGGCCCACAGACAGTCTTTCTTGCACACAGATATTTCCAAAATGTAAAAGTTCTTGGATTCAGTGGGTAAATGTTCGCTGTCTATGTTCCTTTATGTATGTAGAAATTCATAACTAAACAATTATAGTCTAGTTATCAGATAGAAATCAATTTTCTTGGCGCAGAAACCTTCGTGAAAAAATGTATACTCCCTAAAACTCCCCATGACGTGCTCAGTATATGAAATCTGCCAAGGCGCAGGGCAGTGTAACAGAGTATTAGTAAGATGGGAGGTTTTTGAAAAGGAACCTGAGAAACAGTCTTACCATACGGCCCACCACTTAGCTTACGGCACAGACGTTAATAAGAGAATGAGAGGGAAGACCGCCGGGTTTTATTGGAAACTACGGGCACCTCACATACCTGACTCGACAAACGGAATGGATGTGAAAATGTGCCCCGTTTAAATTGTTATTTTTTATATGACAAAGTTCAGTGAACTTGGTCAACTGGCTGCGACCTAGAGGCTGGCATTGACAAAGAGATGCGACTGCTCGAAATAACCGACCTACAACAAGAACTCGACTCACCCGCAAGTTGCATTATACTGGTTCAATATCCCTCTCCTTTTCATAATTAGAAATGGCAACAAATCAACAACAATCAACAAACATCAACAACGGAAATATCTCTCTCTCTCTCTCTCTCTCTTTGATGACAATTGATCTAATATTAAACGTAGTACTACGCATTAGTTTCATATCAAGCAGATATTACAATTAAGAAATAATAGTGAACTTTAGAAGTGTTGCTATTCTTCGAATATAATTTACTGTTGTCGAAATTATTTATTGAGTGAGCTTTGCCGGTCAGTAATGGCCGTTCTTAACATTAAGTAATGCCAGTATGCCAGTAGATTAAATTTGACAAAGATGTCGATCGGACCACAAATTTCGGCACTAGTTGTAAACTCCCAACCACTCCAAAAATCCAGACTCATTATATCAGCCGAGCGTAAAAGCTGTGTAACACAGATCGCTCCGATATGGACACCAACTGAACCGTCTAATTTACTATAACAACTTTAGTTGCCATTTAAATGTATTATCATCGCAAATATTAAACATCTTAACAGGCTATTCGCTGTTGTATTTTATACTGATATTCTTTCAATTCAATGACAGTACAGTTTGGAGTTTCTTATATGTATTATTATCCTAACCCGCTGCGTATGCCAATGTCAGTCATAATAATTTACATAAAAGTTAATTTATATCTAATTAAACAACTACACACTTAGAAGAATTAATACATAATAAAATGTCGATGAGTTCACTTTTCTTTTCCAGTCAAGTGAATCTTGGTCTACGTCGAATTTCATCATGTAAATGATTTTGGATAACACTATGAACCTTAAGCAATCCTAAGTAATGTGAAAGGTTTAATCGCTATCAACGAAAGGTAAATTAAAGACAAACTCGAATGTTTTGATGAGCTATTAACATTGAAACCAGATTGAACCGGCGAAATTGAAATTCAATGGTTGCTCGTGAAACTCGTATATTTAAATTGATAAGGCATTGAATTGGTTCTAGCGTGCCATCGCTGCATGCACGTAAGGCGGACCTCGTCACATACAATTTTTGCTACGGATAATATCTAATAATGATTAAAATATACCTATCTCTTTTCACACGGTGCCTTTTTACAGGAAATAATTAAGAAAGTATTTTATAAATATATATATATATATATATAACAGAAACAAACATTAAACTTGATTTGATCACAGTGCAGTATGCTTTGGGTCAGAAGGTTCCACATCGCTGGTTAATTGCGATTTCTTATACTCCGCGGAAGAAAAAGTGCGCTAAAACAATTCAACGCGTATGCCAATAAATACCATGTTCAGGGGCGTCGTTCATCAGATGTACTATTCTGGGACCACCGTGAGGTCGTTCGTTTGTACCGGAAACAATTCTGCCTTTAAAGAAATGCCATGTTCACGTTCACGATATCGACCGACGGGAGCACCGTTTGTGCTTAAGGAGTTAGGCTCTTGTGACGCAGCACCAAGAATTTGCTGTGCGCTCTGCGATTGAAGCGTAAACGCAAATTAATTTTCGTTCATCGCCAAGGGAAAACAATCCTCACGTTCACAATTACTACCCGAATCCGAAGTAATCGTTACTGAATTTGGCTGGCATTTTATAAATTCAATTTATTTATTTACTCCATTTTATACTCCTTGATAGTATTCAGAGTTCTATCGAAAACAAACATATTCATGTATAAATAAATAAATGAATTCAATGCATTAACATCCAAACAAAAATAGTATAACATCTTAGGAAAATTTCCATTTCAACTTTTATCTCCTGTGCTACGGAAACGGTCACATTGACCGATAAAATATATCCAATATGTTGACCCGTAATAAAAATGTTAAATATACCAAACATCTTCAGTATTAGTTTTGTTTTATGTTAATAACCGAAAAACGGGCAGACGAGCCACTTTATGGTAAGTGGTCACCAAAGTATCACCGATGTGTTGTCGGCCAGGAAATGAGAAGAAGGTAAGAAAGAAAGTACTGACTTTCAAGCCCCCAGCCGGAACAAGACGAGTCGTTTGGCGGCTGACTCGAGCAGGGGGGTGGTAGCTAGCCAGACAGGCTTCACGGAAAGATAATAATACCGGTAAAAATATTAATGACTTAATAATGATATATTGAAAATATAATCCTTACGCGAAGCCTTACCACCAAGCAGGCTGGCTGGCTTTTGTCGCCTCTTACGACACCCTGTTCCGCCAGCATAGGATTGGGGGAGTATTCTAGGCCGCCCCAATACGGAAAATGTAGTGAAAATTGGGTAATATGAAAATGTTGACTTTGAATATAATTTATCAAAGTCTACTTGTGTTCTGCAAAACTTTTGAACGTTCACAAACAATTTGAAATATTTAATCACTATCAACTTTAAGATATCTCATTATTTATATTCATAATGAACACCAGCTCTGTAATTGGCCAGCGATGTCGATATTGTCAGCGCACATGGGACGCAGGAACAAACGAAGTGAAATGTTATGTCTACGGACGGACGAGCTATTCCTGGATCAGACGCACTCTTTCACCAGGTTCTCGGAATTCTGTTTGTTAAACATTAACCAACAATTTTAAATGAATTCTAAACGGCAAATTTAGTGTAACATATAAACATTGTTATACTTCAAATAGATTTTGAGTGCGAATTGACCTGTAACATATTGGCTAGTAACGTAGGAGATACCGCGATGGAGACAAAACTATAACTCGGGTTCTATCGAACCGTTCTCGATACATAACCGCCATGTACGAAGCCTACCGCAGCAGTTACATCAGTCGATTTATAAATTGTCGAACGATCGAGCCAAAAAGTCATTGAACGAATCAACAGAACTAAAACAAGCGACGTTTCTACATCTGTAAAGATAACACAAAGTATTTTTTTTATTTGTATGCCTAACCAACTAAACCTACCATTCAATTACTAGCTACATCATATAGTGGATGGACTTGCTAAGTGCCAATTGATAAGTACTGATTAAAAAAAACTGTAGGTATATAATAAACTTTAATATATTTACCCTTGAATACCCATAGAAATTACGAACAATTATGGCTACACGTTCATCGATCATGCTTAAAGAAAACAATTGCAATAAAGGAGCGGAATGTCGGTATCGCGATGATAATGGCCGCGGTTTCGTTGATCTTCAGTTATCTGTATGTAATATCAACACCAATCAACGTTTATTGTGGCTTGGCTAATCGCGCGCTAAACTGCAATTTTTTGGATAAAACCAGTTCACACCGGTTGAAGTCAGCGATGAGTGGACTTTTGAAGTTCTACGGGACTGCGCACTGGGAGCTTACTTAATGCACATCAATTACCATCGTCCATGAACGCAATAAGTGTCCAGATCCTTCCTGTCTTCATTAAAGTTGGTGGAAGCTTTAAAGTTAAGTCTAAAACTCAAAATTAACGATCTTTTAAAAGAGACGTAGACGGACAAAGGTTGCAATTGCAGCTTATTTATTAATCAGTAATTGGAAAACTAAAGGGCAGGCCAAAAGATTTCAATGTATGTATACATTTTTTTATTCATTTACCCATAAAGAATAAAGGTCTTTGGGAATACCAAAAGCGCTTTGGTGAAAAAATAATTATATGCAAATAGAGTGTAATCCAAAGCGGATTAAGAGTGCGTTAAGCAATCACATACATCGCAAGCAGGAGAGATCGGTTAGTATTCGTACTCATGCACAGAAGAACCCCTTACATCCCCAATGTTGCTGTGCAATTTTAGTAAATGTTTATTCTTTCCTTCTTCTCAATGATTTTTTTCTCTATCTGTATCGATTTCAGTTGTCCGTTTCCAGTTGCCAGTTTCAGTTAGTTGATCACAACCAATCTCACACATTTCACACATTTACACACTCACACCCCCGCACTAGGATTCCCTGTGTTGCGAGTGGCATGGACATACACAATTATCACATCACAAACACCCATGACCCGAGAACAAACATTTATCTGTCACATAAATATCTGCCTCGGCCGGGAATCGAACCCGGGATCCCACGCTCGGCAGGCAGGGTCACTACCAACTGGGCTACGGGGTCGTCATATATCAAATTTATAAATTTATCTTATGTCAAATTTGTCCTATTAAAATGTCATATTGTCTTTATCTTATGTCAAAACAAACTCTCAGTACACTCGATCGTGACGAGGACAATAGGGAGTAAGAATGCCGGCTAAGATTTGTGGTTCGATACATAAAAAACTTATTTATGGATATAAATAACGATATGATGCATAGCGTGACACATCACGGGCGGCAACGTGACGTCTGGACGTGTCTGGCGCGGTGTCCCGTGGCTCGTGGCTCGTGGCTCGTCTGGCGCTTTAGGGCTGGCACGCAACAAGGATACAAACTATCCATCAAATGCTAATTAAAAAAAACTTGTTTTGAAATCTTATTTGTAAAATGGTTTCCCCTATTTTGTTAAGTGTAACTTCATAATAATTTACGTAAATATGAATATAAAAAACATAAAGTGTTAGATATTACTGAACTGTATTTATTATTTCTTTTTGTTTCAAAATACAATGTAATTACCGTTAGTAATAGTAATTAGATTATTGGTTACAGTGATAAATATGCTTTATGAAAGATTAGTGTTATGTCAATTTTGCTTTAGGCCGGAAAATGTTCGCAAAAATAAACATGTTTTTGTTATTTATTTCTTCATGAATAACGCATAAAACTCATATGACTAAATGTTATTCATTTCATCTTAAATCTCCATAAACTCCTTACATCATTTAACTACGTAAACACGAGTCCATTTAATTTATTTATATATTTCATAATGGATGAGAAGGAAGCCAAAAATTGACAACCCTGATTTGTTGTATGTCGCCTTCATGGCGTATGTGAAGGAAATGGGAGAATAGGAGAAACGCTCGATGACGTAGCACCGAGGCTTTTAGCAGCGTATCGTGCTCCTATTAAACCCAAGTGAATACATACAGACTTGTGTATTTCGAATACACCTTACCATAAAGCTCTAAACGTCAGCATCGTATGTGTCACCAACAATGTCAAAACCATTGCTGACCCCGTGCAGGGTAAGCGTACGGCAGTTCTTACAACTAAGCAGGCCTGCAATAAGTACCGCCATGCGCCAAAGGCTAGTGTCCGATAATCCCGGCCAACAGAAGGTTTAGAAACGAATACTAATTTTGTCAATAACTTAAGATTTAAGTTTAACGATCGCTCACATCGCATAGTGTAAAACAAATTTGTCTGTCTGTATGAACGCCACTATCTAAAAAACCTTTACAAGGAAATATCCCTAAGATTTCTAACAATAGACACGAGTGATAAAAAAGAGCGGTTTAGGTGGAAATATGCAAAAATTTATGGAACACCTGATAGAAGCATGGGATAATATGATGGTAACTGTGAACGTGAGGAACAGACACTAGGGTTGCTTGACGTGTGATAACATTCGGAGCTGATGTTTAACGTGGACCTGACCTTAAACCTAAGGTTTGACGTAAAAGCAGTCGAACGTACAATCCCTGACCGCTTTCAACGTCAACTACAACGATCACGTAGTAGGCACTAGGCGAACACAATAAAATTCGTGATCATGAATTTAATGATAAGATGCGATAATCGCGCTCCTTCGCATCGCTCCTTATTTGCCGCTTACCATCAGACGGCCGTCAGCTCGTTCACTGGCTAGTAGCATAAAAATGACCATGGATGTAAACAGCACAATATGCAAATACAGGGTTGTTTTTATACCCATACATAAGCAGTCAATGTCACGTAAACACTAGTTTAGTTTGGAGTACAAGGCGAATGCTACCGTATCTCCAACAGTAATCGATGTCGATCTTATCTATCCTATGACCACGGCCGATACCGGGAGTCCTCACGTATACGACCAGCTTTTGAATATCGCACTTGTACCATGATGACTGAACACCTTTATGTTGAGTTTTTAGCTCAGTCGGTGACGCCTCCTTTCTTTTTTTATTATCCAAGGGAAATCCATCATGGATGCACGGGGAAGCAATCCGGGTTATATCGGACTCCTACCGATTAAGCGCCTGGGTGTTCCTTCGTTCACCATTTAGCGCGAACACGGGTACGCTTTCGCACTCCTCCGCTGTCGGAGTCGGTGACGACTCCTGGGTTAACCTTCGGCAAACGAGTAGACGGCCCAGCTGATTGTAAGGAGTCACTTTCACCCATGAACATGTATAACACACATCACAAAGTGGTCTTTAACTGCGTACTCTTAATGCCCTCCCCTCCTCCTTTCGGCCCACCAGCGCATCAAACACAACAATTCCACAATAACTAGTAAATTGCACTATCGATTATTAACATAACTCACAATGGATCTCACCGGATGGTGGTCATTGCCATCCAAGTCTATACGTGATAGCAAACGCATCACCGACGGACTGCCGACCAAGCAGAAAGTGGAGGACTATACCTTACCATGGTTTATATTCATTAATGTTTAATTGTACACTCAAACAAATCTGATTACGTAACATATGTAGTTGTCATTTTACATAACGTGAACAGGATTTAGAATAAATTCAAGTGAAACCATCCACTTAGCACCACAACGTACATGGTGTGTTAGCTTGTACTAGTCCGCAGTTCGTTGATAAATACACTAAGAAAAACATCATTATGGTTTTCAATGGAGTTTAACTAGCCATGAACAAATATAACGTTGATTTGTTTGTTCTAACATATTTGGATCCGTATTAAATTAAACTTTTTGATATTACTACAACTGACCCTGGAACAGACTCGCAAGAGGTCCAAATCACTTTATACAAGCTTTATACAAAAATTAAGCAACACATTCGGTTTCGAGTACGTTCGGCTTTAATCCACTAGCCACAAACTAGTCTAGAGCGTACTGCATCGCGTTGCACCAGTGCAGATTTGTGGAGGAGAGATAGTGATCAACTAAGTTTCAAAAATTTTAATCCTGTACAAACCATTCTGGCTTGGCTTAACAAGCGCTGTGTAACAATAACAACAAGGGCTGATAAATGGAAAATAAGCAAATAGGACACATGCTACTTGATTAATCCTAATATTTTTAAACAATTTTTTCACTGGACACATACAATAAGCATTCATTTCCACGTTGTCTATGTATGTCTTTGTGATATTTACAAAATAAAAGTAATGAATTCTCATTAATTTAATTAAAAAGCAGCAATGTTATCTAGTGTACATTCGTCGGTGATATCTGACAGTTGCAGAGGTCACTCAACTTTCTCCGCTGCGTTTTGTTATTGCTCACACTTTTAATACCAATTATTTATTACGCACCAGTGACCCGCTGACCCGCTCACGCTTCGTATCCGTATCCTCTGGGGGCGACGCGGTGCTATTTCGTGTTAAGATTGAAAAGGTACAATTGAAAATCTTACTGAAATAAATCCATTTTGCTGTACTTATGTAAGTTACTTGTTGATCCAGCTCCGCCCAGCCAAGATCATGCTAACTTGTACGTACAGTCAAACATCGTATTTATATTTGTTTTCAAACTAAATGTTTGAGCACTGCGTCTTTAAGTAAAACTTCTTCGTTTTATGACAAGTCTTGTATCTGTGCAATGATGACACAATGTTGAGATGGTAATATGTTGACCGATTTCACTTATCAAATAGTTTCCTAGATCTAGGTATTTTGTTGTCAAATTAGATCCTATCGTAACTGGCTAGTCCTATCCTAAACAGGTCGTTGAAAATATCTTCACGGCACTAAAAATCAAGCGTCAGTATCTACTCTGCTAGCTGCGTATTGTTTTGTGTACTGTATAAAATTTCGATATATAACATAAAAAAACGCGCACGAACATATATGGTAGATACAGTTTAAGTTAAGTTTAAGTTTAAGTATAAGTATAAGTTTAAGTATAAGTTAGGTATATAGCATTCAATCATTGACCTTTATACTAAATATACTCCAATCCTACCCTAAATACACTCCAATTCTGTTTATCGGGTAGATATTAAGACTATTACCGGCGTTATGTCAACACCTGACGCATTGTTTTCGTAACTTTTGGGTCATCAGAGGGACGAGCGGCGATTGACGCTTTTTTACGATGTTTTCGTTTGGTTTCATACCCTTATTACTAATGATACAAATTTCTTAATATACGGAACATTACCAAAGTTAAGGCGATCGACTGCGTAAAGTAAAAAAAAATTAAGAACGCCTCCGTGCTGCGCCGTCTTCCTCCTTCCAATTTATCGACATCCTCTTAAGATTTTTTATTCGATTATTAATCAAGGACAGGATAAGAATTGAAGGTAGTTGAAGTTATTACTTTAAAGATTGGAAAAATATATGGTCAAATGTTTCCTATAACCTGCAATCATTAATGGCTATAGCCAAGTCAAGTCAAAGTGTTCTGACCACACAAGAATTTCCGATACTCAAATTGGCTTCTAACTAAGGAATGAGCTCCTCAAATATAATAAGAGACTAATGCCGATGCGAGCCCTACTGAAACATCGATAACGTCTAGATAATAACTGGTATCGATCTGTTATTTTTCAATGTCTACCTACCCTCATTCTCATGAACGCCAACGTGTGAGTTATAGCGTAAGATAAAGCGAGACAACTTCTACAGCATAATCAAGATTTATAAATAAAAATGCATGTAATAATTTCTTAGATTTGATTTTATTGACGTGAATTTATTATCTATACTAATAAAAAGAAAGCGTCCGCATTTTGTGAGTATGTATGTATATATGCGAAAAGTTATCTCCGGAACCATGGCATCAGTTTGAATAATTATTTTACCATTTGAAAGGTACATTCTCCCGGATGCACATAGGCTATGTATTAAGTGTATGTGTACAATAATAAATGGTTGAACCCGAACGAAGTCAGGAGGAGCTGCTTGTATTGCTAATAAAGCAGTAAAGAGCTGTAAGTTTAAACATTGTACTTCAACACTGGAAGCCGGATAGAACAGTGCACCAGCCACTTTATTTAAGGTTATTTGGGTATTAAAAAATATACTACGTGTATTACATGTTTCGATAAGGTAAACATCACGAGCGAACCTTTGTAACATTTGAGTCCTCATAATGTTTACGGAAGCTGTGTGATGTCTGTCTATCCATAGCTACATAGCGTGGTAGGCACGATGTGAGAGAAGACCTAGACCCATCAGTAGGAAAGTCATTTGCTGTGGTTGTTATTGATAATTACACACTTACTAAAAAAAAATTTACTGGGTGGAATAACCATTTAATTCTGTCGCTGTCTCCCAAAGTGTGTTCACCTTGACAAAAAAAAAATCCTATAAGATATCGCATCCCTAGTACCTTACTGTAAACATGCTCTTTTGATATTTCTGTGTTAAGTACCTAACTGCTAATAATATTTATCTATCTATAAGCAGGTGAAGGAAAGTAAAACGGCTGATGACAGCGACGCACGCGTTCCACCTACAATATCGAGGGTGAAAGCTCACAATCACAACTCTTCATCATTGCTGTCACTTCACACGACCAGCGGTGCAATAATTCATTCTCAAATGTGAGGCAAAACGTTTCCTTCCTAAAAATACACTCGTAAACATCGGAGCGCACGTACGAACGTTCTCTAACTAATAAACGTGCGCGATGTTTACGCGCACCTATGTACGTCGCGTGCGGTTCGTAACGCTGCTATTGTTGACGTAAATATCGCAATGATTCAAAAGTATTATATGTAGATATAAAACGTTAAGTTTACTAATAATAATAAACCTGAATAAATTCTTAAGATACACGTTCATGAACCACGCCCAACATTTAACACAGAGATATAAATACTACAATACAATATAAGTAATGTTCGCTTGTTAGTTGCAATTGGTACTCGTCTGTACGTATCGTCTGTATCAAATTTATGGACACAGACAAAATTATATTTTTTATTGATCGTATGGTCACAGTAATGATTCATAAATATACGAAAATAGGAATCATTTGCAAATAAAAATCTTTTATACCTTGCGTGATTTCTGTGCAACATGAGAAGTTGACGGTGTCTTTAAGCTATACACGTAAACGCGGTATCTTTTTTAATATCTACCTACAACGAAAGTCTGTCAATGTCTATTTAAGTAATAATTAAGTATACTATTTCTTTCTAATTTATTAGACAGACACTTTTCTTTCTATATCTTTTATAAATTGCAAAATACTATTAAAGTGTTGCTAGAACAGATTGATAGAGTTTTTTTTAAATACATTGGAGTGGAAAAAAACATATGTTGGATTTGAACGGCTTCATAATACCCAGGCGGCAGGCGGGATAGATTCTTGTGAGAAACATTTAATACACGTTCTATACTTCGGAGCTTTCGAAGCTGTCTGAGCGCGAGACTGTCTGAGTACTTAGAAAGAAGTAAAGAATGGAATGGGACGCGCCCAATACAATCTATGGATTCGTCCTCCTGCCATAACCGTCGAAAAATTAAATGTTCGTCGTCGGGATTTGGTTACTTCCGATATCAAAGTTATATGTCCTTAGTATTCGAGACCACGCAATCAAGTCAATACTGCGTCGGTGTGAACGAGTATATTAAAAGTATGTTTAATAAGCAAAATTTTTAATAGAACACAAAACTGTTCACGACATAACTGGGAGTGGCATAATGGAATTTACTAGTAGTTTACGTACAGTTCTAAACGTATCTACATTCACTTAATATACTAGACAACATCACCCAACTTTCAAGATAAACTCAATTGAAAGTCACGTATATTCAGCAAATAAATCATAAGTGATTCCTATTTGGTATGATATGGGCGTATTGGGGCGGCCTAGAATCCCTCACAATCCCATGCTGGCAGAACAGGGTGTCGTGGGAGGCGACAACTCAGCCTTTGGTAGGGCTTTATGTACGGATTATATAATCAGTATTATTATTAAGTCATTAATATTATTACTGGTATTATTATCTTTCTGTCAAACCTGCCTGGCTAGCAACCACCCTCCTGCTCGAGTCAGCCGCCAACGACTCGTCGTGTTCCGGTTGGGGCTTGAGAGCCAGTACTCTTTCTTGTTATATCCTGGCCGAAAACGCATCAGTGACACCTTTGGTCTCGCTGATGTCCATGGGCGACGTTGACTACTTACCATCAGGTGGCTCGTATGCTCGTTTGTCGGTTATTAACATAAATATATATATAAATATATATATATATATATATTTGGCATGAATTATTTTAGTATTTGATAATAAAGTCCATTTAGTTAAGATCGGCCTATTATTCAGTCATTACTAACACTGCGTGCCTAGCCAATGAGTGCCGGGTACGATTCCCAACCGGGCCGACAACATAGAAGTGCCGGGTACGATTCCCAACCGGGCCGACAACAAAATGATAGATTTAATTTTTATTTCAAAATTTTGGTTATTTCCCAATTCAGGTTTACCAATGTTTGATGCAGTATAAAATAATGAAATAGTGATAACGACCAGAGATAGAATTTACGGAGCTCAGAGCAGATCGGATTAGTTGGAAACGGCTTATACCATGCGACACTTATATATGCATGTATAGGTGGACTCGCATGCAAGTCGATATGGCTATACATAATAACTAAGTAAGTAGTGACCAGTAAAAAAACTTCAATAATTTAGTAACGTAGATTTTAACATAAATATGGTATGTGAATGTTCCGTATGAGAGCGTTCAACGGTCTCATTTTCAACTATCATCACCTCCTTATATCAAAATTAATTGTAGACGACATAAAAAAAATTGTCATGTTTTGCAGAAAACTGTTACGATACGCGTGTCGCGAAACGATACGTAAGACATATAAGAGAACCTTCTGAAGCCTTCGTAAAAAGCCTCCCCGAGCCGTTTGGCGAGCCTTGTGCGAAATTTCGTCCAAAATGTTACCACAGAATTTCATGGAAATAAAAGATTAACTAACTAATAGCATGGGTTAAATATAGATATCCGGTACTTGATTTGAATTATGGTTTGAATTTAGGGACATCGTCGGGGTTCAGCTTGAACCCTTTAGACTTTTTAAAAATCTAGAAAATGCGTTTTGAAGTAAATACGATTATAAATTGACAATAGTATCAATTAATAATAATATTAATTAATTGTAAGTAAGTAATAAGTTCCAGAAAAATTGCGTGTAACGAAACGTAATTTCGGTAAACTTTGGAGTTACATATTTGTCAAAAATAAGTAAAATACTTGTGAAGTGGAAAGTTTTTGTTGACAGTCATTTTGTTGGCATTTATAAATGCTAAATGTCAATTTTGTATGTGTGATCGAAAATCATTCATCATCTCGTAGACTCGCCAATGTGTTCTCTCCTGTTTTCTTTAAAAACAACACAAGCATACTAACCTATTGGTTGGGTTACATTCAGTAAAGCTTTTGTAGATAACACAGGAAGAAGGAGCCCGCGAGGCGGGGTGCTGTCGACATTTTTGACGTTATCTCATGTTTCTCAGCATGTGAGGGTTAGGTGAACAGGGGACTACTATTCGTCTTTTCCCTCCCCCCAATCTACATTTAAGATCCACTCCACCCGTCTACTCCTACCAGTCTACGCGAGTACCTATCAACAGTAGATAAGTCTACAGTTTTACCAATACGAATAAAATATCTAGAAACGGTTTCATACAATCCTATAAAAGGTATAACACCACCGTACCTACCCTGCTGTGTCAACGGTGACGTCGTGTAGCGCGCTACGAGACGCAACCGGTGTCTACGGCGGAACACGATTCTACTTAGGCGCGGTCTAAACTTTACGCACTCTAAAAATAACGTTCAATATAATTAACTCCCTTAGATACATTCGAGTGTAATTTATAAAATTTATAAGTATTAACGTTTAAGAATCACATAAAAAACCTCACCTGGTTGCTCCTCCATACTCATCGGACACTAACTGGCACGTAGTGCGAACTTACAACTAACTTAAACTAGTATCACACCGACGCCGGCCACTGCCGTGCACCACCAGCACTGCCGTATGATTAATTAATTAGTCTTAAATTATTTGAACTTTTTATCCCATTTGTTTCAAAGCTTGAGTTTGACGCGCGCGCGATACCAGGGCGACATGAGGGGCGTCCGACGCGGTCGAGTGACAAACGTCTACTGTCGTAGGGAGGGTAGCTGTAGGGAACCGGGAGTTGTCGATACGAGCTCGGTATTGTGCTGCGACACGACCATTGCCGATATCGATTCTCCCACAAAATAGAAGAACTGCCATGTTCTTCTTCAGTAGATTCAATCGCTCAGATGTCAGCAACCCAGCCAGCTAAGCTAGGTATTTTGGATTTCATACTTTCTAGTTTGTACCGAAGCTGATAGTAAAAAAATGTCGTTTATTACTAATCAAAATCGGACACAGCTAGTCGATTATTTTTACTTTGATATTGGTTATATACTGATAGTTGTAGTTTAGTTCTACTCCGACTCCTTACAGTCTGACACATCTGGTCAATTGGGTGTATACCCATTTCTTTGCGTAATTAGATACTTGGCACACACCATTCGAAATCCTGGACCCTGTCGCTTGTCCACTTCACGCGTCTCATTCCAGTTACTACTTGGAGCTTAGATTAGTCCCGTCAAGATAGCTCACAAATAAATTAGTCAACATGACCGTGTTTTGTGTGTGTGTGTGTTTGTTATCGAATTTTAATGCATGTTGATGAGATTATTAAATTGATAATTTTCAGTATATTTATAAGAATACCTTAAACTCAAAGAACAATGGAGTATTAAAACACTGCCGATACTATCTGTAAACACCAAATCATTAGTTCAGTCTTAGGCTAACAGAACTTATTATTGAGAAAAAAATAAATGATTCCGTTAATTGTTGTTGTTTGATATCACATTTTTCACTACATTTTAGTATACAATCAAATTACCAATATTAATAAAACATAACAATTGGATTTACGATAGACCGAAATTAAAATCTATAAATATCTAATAATTAGTCTCAGATTATATTTACATAATTATGTTAAATGAGTTAATTAAGTTGTTAATTAAATTATCAGGTAGTTAGCAACAATATACATATATATGTGTATTATGTTCTTGTTTGTTTATTGAATTACTAACAATAAACGGTAATTAAAATTATAAAATTTAATTAAATTATCACCCTAGCTGTAATAGGTAAGGACTGTTTAAAACCTTAGTATCGTAAGTACATTTTCAGTATCAACTGATACCAGTACATAATTATTGAAACTAAAATCGATACGCAGTGTCACATCACTGTTAATTCGTCATTAGTTCGTCCGTATGCGCTACGTGGGTAAGATTCGACTCCGGCCAAATACTTGGCAATAATTTAATCGATTCGACATTACAAGCGTTGTCAACTTCAATATTCTGCAACCATTTCCATAATGCAGTAACTACTTTTTTCACAAAGTAACCGCTTTGTAGCAGCCACTAGTTGCTATTGTGCTTAATGGTAAACGCGTGTACATTTGCTTTGATCAGACAAAGTTGTGGTGACATGTTAGCACAATGTTCAATTAATTAGCAAGCTACTTTAACTCGGAGATCTCTCTTGGTACTCGATGAGGTCTAGATTTCGAATTGTTCAGTACGGATAGATGATCTATGACGAATTCGACTGTCGGAACTTCTCTTCTACCGCCCGAGAACCTTAGACATGTCTCAACGAGCTTACGTACTTAGCGGGTTTACCTATATGCCTTTCGAAGCAAAAGGTTCAGGTTCGGTTCGTAATTTTTTCAACTGGCGTCACACATGTTAAGTATAGTTTATAAGGCGTCGAAATTTTAGCTTATACTTTCTCAACATTCAAATGTGTGCTTATTGGTCAGTTATGATTCAAACGTTCAGCGTCTCACATTTACTAGATCAGGGAAACCGTGACAAAATCTTCATCGGTTCTTGAGTGGCTTGGAAGCCTTTTCGTGGTGCATAAAGCTATGCAATACTACCAGTTACCTCCTGTTGGAAGTCGCCGGATTCTGCATCACCTAATTTAATCATGATAGTAGGTACTCGTGCATCGTGATAGTTTGTTTTATCTATCTTGCTAGCTACTAGTCTTCTAGCAGTAACCGTAAAATATGTTTACGTATTTTGGTTGCGGTGACAGTGCACCGGTAATGAGGGACTCCCCCGCTCCCCCGCTCGGATTTTGTCCGGCAATAGTACACGAGTGGCGGTGGCTATTCACCAGCGGGTCGTTAGTCTACTCGTTTGTCGGTCATTAACAAAAAAAATGTGTCACGATTTAAAAATGTTTATTCAGTTCGAGGTCCTCAACGCGACTTCTATTCGCTATTGGCTATTTTTTATTATTTATAGGCGTATCTAATCGACTTGAATCGATGTTCGTAGATTCTAAACCTTTATTATTCCCTGCACTTTAAACGCACTATCGCATATCGCAACTATCCCTCGTAACACGGTGACCTTCGCCACCGCGAGTATGGTGACGTGTGTATACAGCGCGAAGGTGAGCTGTAATGACGAGTACACACGGGCTGTTGACTCGACCGCGCCATTACCGTGAGCGGAACTTATGGGGACAGACCGTTAGGGTTGCTAACAGTAAGGCCCGCTCAAATAAACAAAAAATAACAAATTTCAATTGGTTTTTATGTGAGCAGACTATAAAATCATGCTACACTCATCTATTAATTGGGTACTAAAAATATCTCACTTTTAATCTGTTAGAAGTTTTACTCCCAAAAATATATGAGTGTTAAAATAACAACACCTTTAACAGTTTTGCATTGATTGCCATCGATAGGCACTACAAGTTACAAAACTAGAGTTATAATTTCATTCTTAGATGCGGTTCTTATTAGGAAGTGTTGAAATAGAAAGATACAAAGGTAAGCAAATATATAAACATTTCCAATATTGATAAAGACGTAAACTTTAGTTCCCCACGTTCAACATTTTAGATTTCATCACCACTTACAGGTATCACGTGGGATTGTTGACATGCATTAACTTATTTTATATAAAAAAAAAAAACATAATTATCGTGTTCCAAAGTAAATTATGTATGTGGTGAGCGACTAGATACGGGGTAAGAGTTTCATTTAATAGTAACTGTAATGGTGAAGTAGTATTCTTGTTTGAGGAAAAAATATCATGGTGCCTAATAATTTCATATTTCTACCTAATTTACCTACTCGAGACACGAGCACTCATAGGTAAGGGCAGTGTGTGTGTGTAACTGTCACTCTTTTATCGACTTCAACTAGCTTCACATCGTTCCAATGCAATCATTTCATTTCGTGGAATCCAAGTTCAATCTTAGTTACGTTCCTCTCTTTTGTTTTAACTTTAACTGATAAGTAGATACTTAGTTACTTGAAGGTTGTATTAGATGTGATTACATCTCACTCTGTACTGTGATGAAAAAGGTACACCGTCTCACAATACTCTCCTTTATTTGAACACTTAAACATTTATTAATATAATAGCTCAGTAACTTATTATTGATGCACAGCAGCGAATCAGGGGACAACTCTTCGTGTCTAATGTTCAACACGAACTGACCGTCGAGACGTTAATACTTTTAACATCGATTCCGTCGACTCAAACGCCATCTTCATTAAAATGTAAGTTTAGTCATATGAGATACTCTTTTCGTAGAGTTTACTTTAAAATTGTTGGGAAATATTAACAAATATTGAGTTAATTTCGAAAATTATGACAGTACCTACTACCAATATATTTCTGTAGTACTATTATTATTAATATTCCGCACATTGAGCGAACGGCCATAACTACTGTTAGATTGAACCACGCCCTTCACCAAACGAGACCTCCACGCCAGAACGCTACACATTTCACACAAAGTATTTTACAATGTCATTACGTACACAGTCGCTAACCCTGGCGACCCGGAAAGCCCACCGAGCCCATCGTTTTCTCTGATTAAATTCGCCAGGAAGGTCAGTTCATGGTGAAATGTATTTTTGGATTAACTTTGTGTCCCGAGGTGTGGTGTGTTTATTGATGATTGTACCACCAATAAGTAAAGGGTACGAATAAACAAATGTATTGGTTCTTTTTATGTTTTACGGGCTTATTGCTCAAGCCGAGTGACTGCCGAGTCCCATGCTGTGTCCGACGTGACCTACGAGTATCGTCTCCTATCTCACGATAACAACATGGTGACATGATTGTTATTTGTACCCTCCGAAGCACAGCTGCTCATAGTGTTTCTAGTCTCGGTCACTTACTGTACTTCTAATCGCTTACAAATCTACTTAACTGACATTTGATGTACACGTTATATTGTTTTTACTCTGATCGCTATCCATTGCAATGGAGCAATTGAACTGAATCTTTTAACAACAGATTGAATCAATTATTTTATACTAGTTTTTGCATTTTCACTAGTTTCAATCAAACAGAACCATCACTTTGATTCCCTATCTAGTATGAATGTGATTTATTTACGTCATACGTGGATACTTGCATTTTGCCACAAAAAGATATATCCACGTGGGACCCGCGTGATAGCTTTCAATTAACACTTAGGCGTCTTCCCTCGCCTCATGAATGTACCGCTTTATGTACAGGGCTGTCAAAATGAAATAACAGAGATCATACATCTTAACGAGCAATCCAAATTCATTCACTTCAATATCTTCCAAGTTGAGGTACGATCGACGATTTCATTTCCACTTCCAAATTTCTGAGGCTGCCACGTCATTGACGTTTGGCAATCACTTAAAATTTGCCTAAAAAATCTTAATTCCTATGTATGGGTCCGGCGTCAAACATTTCTTAGTCATTTTAACAGTTTACAATTTTCTCATTATTTTTTACGGAGCTCTGTTCACCTATTTTTATTTAGTGCGTTGATCTCTGCTACACAGTTTACACTTATGCAGAATCATCGTCTCGCACATGCAGGTTTGAAATCCCTGTATGTTTTTGTTACAAAGGAAATATATAATTTAAAAAAATTCTAATTCATTTTTTAAATATTCAAACTATCCATTTGGAAAGTATTACATTTCACTAGTATAAACTTGTATGAGAAATTCTGCTTAAATTACATTTGTGACCAGCAAACTACCCTCGCTTCGCTTCAAAAAAACTACGCCTTACGCTTATAAATAGCACCAGCACTCTTAAGCAATTGGGTTTTTCTCTGTGAATTAGAAATACATATATTAATTTATAACTTTTTTATTTACGGCCGGAATTAAATGAAACAAACTTTAAATTTTAACTGCTGCTTATTGCAATATATTAGTGAAAACCGAAACAAAATCTGTTAAGCTGTTTCTGAGATTAGCGCGCACAAACGAACAGGTAACCAAACACATATTTTAACAACTATTTTTTTGGATTTCGTTTCGCTAATAAAAGCCCCTAATAATAGTTTTTTCTTATATATCATTTATATTATATGTATAGAAAACTTTCTATAATTCAACTTCAACTTTCTGTCTACCAAGTAGATTGTGTAAAGCTGATGTCAATGACATCACTGAAGTCACTCTTTAAAAGAATATATAACCACAACCCATAGCAATCCCAACACTAGCCACTATCTCACAATGTAAAGGGTAAATGCCATAGTCCTCCACGCTGATCAAGAATGGATTGACAGACTTCACAAACCTTGAAGAATGGTGTGGAGAACTCTTGGTCAATCTGCATAAATTTTCTCACAAAGTTTTTATTATCAAATTATAAAAATTAGTTTATATAAGATAATTAGTACTCACACACATCAATTTAAATAAATAATAAGATGTGAGTGCAGGATTTTAACTTCGGACCCCGTGCGGAAATCGACGTTCAAACTAGGCTATAATAACCTATATTATAACTATACATAATTCTTGATGATCGCTGCATCTAAAGAATAACCGGAAGTAAGTAGTAGATATGAACTCTCTCGCAACTATTTAGATATTCTAAGATACTCTCTAGCACAAGCGACATAGACATATACATCACCAACAGCCACGAACCAAATAAAACATTTATCGAAAATCGAACCATGCACCTTTCGGTCGGCAGACAGAGTCCCCACCAACTGAGCTATTTTTTAATCATTTGGCAATATGTAACGCATTATTATTTGCCAGCCCTACCGCGGTGGACTTTGGTCTGCGGTCCAAAGTTTATTCCATTGAAAAAGAACGTACAAAGTCCAAATCAGAATGTTGCCAACACGTGATTATTGTTTTCTATATCAAGTGGAAGTCTGATATAACTTGTTAAGATTTTTTCAAGCTTTTATAGAATCGAAAATGAAAACTTCTACCTAAACACAAGTCAATAAAATATAGTACATTTTAGATCAACTTTTCAATGCAATAAATTGAAAGAATTAAATAAATTGAAAGAAATAAATTAAATTTTGACGATGTAAACTATGCTTAGTCCCATGTATCGCATTGGTTTACAATAAATTACTTAGTTCTAAATGCTAATAAAACGAAATGTATAGAGTTTGCACTACCAAATGTGCAGAAGGTAGGCAAAATCCTTAAATTAAATAACGAATTAAATTAAATTATATTAAATAACAATCCACAGTTTTTTTAGGTATCTCCTTAGATAGTAAGCTCAAGTGGGGCGCCCATATATCGGTTCTCGCAAGTAAACTTATTAGGTCTGTCTACGCTATTAGGAAGATAAGACTAATCACTGATGTAGAGACAGCTAGACTTGTTTATTTTGCCTATTTTTTCTTACGGTATCCTAATGCGGGGTAAATCAGCGGACATTGATTCAATATTTATATTACAAAAAAGAGCAATTAGAGCTATATTATATTATTATTATATTAAAGTCGCGTGAGTCATTAAGAGAAAAATTTAAAGAAATAGGTGTACTCACCGTAGCCAGTCAGTATATATATATAGTAATTTAGTATTTATTAAAAAAAAAAATACGTATAAGCAGAAAAGTGATATACACAATTATCAAACAAGAAATATGCATAAAATGGTTACATCTGCATTTCGCCTTCAAAAGGTTCAGCGTTCCTTTATGGGGCTTGGAGTTCGTTTTTACAATAAGATTCCTAAGTCGTTACGCGAGTTGCCCATTGGAACATTTAAGCGTCGCATTAAAACGCAACTTATAGGCAAAGGATATTATAGTATAGATGAGTACATGAATGACAAGGATGACTGGACAAAATTAGTGTTGAAACCAGTTCCGCACAGGTTTAAACTTTTGTAATTACCATATGTTGTTTAAAAGATGTGCTGAGGAGTTTCATTGTTAAAGCACCTTTTCGAAACGGTGGTAGAAGCAAACAATTACGTTCATATGTGTATTTACTGAATACCTATATGATTAAATGATTTTGAATTTGAATTTGAATTCTTTATCATGTCCTAGTAATGCGCCATCTCTTTGCTTTGATAAATTCCTAGGGAACAAATCCATACCCTCGATGAAAACTATCTTAGATGATATAAAAATCACTTAAACTCAAATTATATCACAAGTATATCAAAACCTATAGTTTATAAAGTAGCTATTAAAAATATAACAAAATTAATATAAAACTAACTATACCTAAATATAGAACACATCATAAGTAAATTGTTCCCGTCGCATCCTCTTGCCTGAGTATTGTGAGTAACAAGAACTGCTTTCTCACGTCCATTTCCATCGAGTTATGGTTTTATTATTGTACGTCCATGGAATTACATAATAAGTGAAGACTTAATCAAAATCGTAATTTCTCTACAAACCAACTGCGAGGTATAACTGATTTTTGATAGTGACAAAATTTCATAGCGCGTGTGCACTTCGTCGAGTACGTTAAACGATCGGTTCTCTTTGTTATCATTAGGTAGCTGTCATCAAATCATGCCGGAGGCCTTCGGACTGTAGAATTTCCGAAACTTAGTACCTACGTCACTAATTCCTCTTTCGACTCTTACTGGAGCAGCGTTGTGTACTCCTACCTCAGAATCTCCAACTACAGAAGACCCCCTTTCCTTGTATTAGCCTTCTACCAAAATCATCAACAAATGAATTATCAAATCAAAATCAAAGTTATCAAATAAATGAATGTACTAACTGAATTCACGCGTACTTTGTATGCTTGTTACGTAAACACCTAAAGCGAATAATTATAAAAGGTGTACTAAGAGTACATTGCACCTGAGGGTCACATTGCGTTCCGCATGCTCGTATCTCGTGCAGCAGAACGGCGTTATCGACTGGTTTAATGTACACGGACGATCTCCAAGGTCGGCTTGATACGACGACCATGTGAGAACTGTCTCATACATGAAGCGCGATGACGGAATCAATAAGTGGTCATGAACGCTTCGTGTAACTTTTGATCAAATCAAGATCAGTTCCGGTCACAATCTCTGTTCAGAGGAGGTGATTGCTTACGTCTACTATAAAATTAGATAGATCGCTTCTTATTTAAATTATTCAATTCAATATTCATATAAATTACAGAATAAATTTTATAATATTATTAACAAATAATTAGGTAAAGTCACGCTTTCATTATCGCAGTTTGGCTCTTAGATTCCATGACGCGGTTGGCAGCCAAAACGGGAAAAAGAAATACCTTTGAAATACAAATTCAGATTCAAAATAATTTAATACGTGGGGCGCACAAAAAGTTTCCGGAATCAATAATAAAAAATACTATTATTGGTCAATTGTTTCTCATAATATTCTCCCTTTGCGTCAATGCACTTTTTCATACGATTGAACCAATTTTTGAAAACATTTGTGCCTCTCCTCCGTGATGTCGTCAGACACATGTTTTTCATACTCTTCCACAGCCTTATCTGGTGATGAAAACCGTTGATCGCGTAATTGGTTCTTGAGTTTTGGGAACAGGAAAAAGTCACACGGTGCCCGGTCAGGACTATATGCTGGATGACTCATAAGTTGTACGTTTTTCGCCTTCAAAAACTCATTTGTCTGTCTGGCCGTTTGGGAACTTGCATTATCGTAGTGCAAGATGATACGGCGCTTACCGTTATTTTCATGGAGTTTGTCAGTAACTTCCGGTAAACAAATGGTCGTGTACCAGTCACTATTCACGGTACGACGATTTTCTAAAACAATTGTCACCACGTGTCCAGTTTTATTAAAAAAAGAAGCAATCATCCGCTTCGAGGCACTTTTCACGTGCCCCCCTTTGGTTGGTTTCAGCTCATCTCGAAAGACCCATACGCTCGATTGCTGCTTTGTTTTGGGATCATAGTTATAAATCCATTTTTTTCATCTGTTACTATATCCCACACCAAATTTGAAGCCCTTTCGTTGTATATGGCAAGAAAAGCAACGCACCGAGTGATGCGGTACGTTTTTTGAACCCATCTTCTGTATCGAGAACCCAGCTTTCTCACACCCAAATGTTTGTGTAGGATTGACTGTATTCGACTCATTCCTATGATCCAAGGATGTCCGGATCTTAGGGTAGGTCCCATGTCTGTTTGTTACGATCATACGGCGCACAACATTAATGTTTTGGTGGTTCACAGCGGTCCACAGGCGATCTTCACGGATTTCATCATGGAAATTGACACAACCGCAGTGGAATTCTACAAATCAGCTATAAATAGTTGTCTTGCATGGTGCTTCTTCGCCAAAAGCAGACTGAAGCCGAACGAGGCTTTGCTGAGCTGCCAAATTACATTTAAAATCGTAAAAAATCATGCAACGAAAATTTTCCCGAGCTAAATCCATTTTATTGTAATCACGCATTTTTTAAAATGACGCCACACTGTGAAGACAATTGACAATCTGATGAAACAACTTGTATTCTACGGCTAAAGAGTTCCATTTTTGAATGTAGTAATAACTTTTTAAATATTGTTTTTGAAAATGGCCAATTCCGGAAATTTTTTGTGTGACCTATGTAATTTGGATATTTTGTAAATACCGTTATACACGTAATTATTGCTCCTAATAGCATTCCGAAAAGGTGCTTCAACATTTAGGAGGAGAAACGGCGAATATAACTCCTCAGCACATATTTTGAAACTACTTATGACAGGTACAAAGCATGTTCTAACTTGCGAGGTAACCGTTGCGACACTGTAATTTCGAAACGTCCGTGTCATTTATTGTATAAATAGACTACAGTGAGTTCACCTATTTTTTTAATATTTTCGAAAAGACACACGTGACTTTAATCATTATATTATATCTCTGCTCTAATTGCTCTGTTCTACAATATAAATAATAAATCAATGTCAAGCGATTTACTCCACATTACCACACATACCATGAAACTTAAGACTATGAAAATACGCAAAATAAACAAGTGTAACTGTCATTATGTTCGTAAACTGTCTTATCTTTCAAATAGCAGAAATAGACCTACTTAGTTTACCTGTGAGAGCCGATACACGGATGCCCTATTGAAATTTTCTGTGCATTTTGGAGCGCCAATTCTAACACTATATGTTTTACTTTCAAAAATTTGACTAAATTATTTATAATAAACTCATGTAATACATAGGACGAAACATTGATTAAATCTTAAAAAAAATATTATTTGTTTCATTAAATATGTGCAATAAGTAAATAATACAATGTCCGCATAAATTTAAATGAAATAAAGTAAATCGTCAATATAAACTACAAAAAGGAAAGGACGTAGAATTGAGTCTTGCGGTACACCCATCATAATTAATAATTTCTATGATTTAGCATAATTTATGGTAATATAGTATACATCACATAATATGGTATATATTGTTAATAAAATATTTGTAATAATATTTGTAACGAAATCTGTACTAATCGAGAATACTGTCCACAGTGGTCAGAACACAATTTTAATTATCCTCTGATATAATATATCACATAAATCCTGGTAATTCAGTGAATATCGTACTTAAATTGAAGTTGACCAAGTTGTCTACCAATATTAGTAATCCGATCAACCATGGATTGCAATCCCTTTAAAAATGCACTTGAAAAGCAGCAATAATGATAATCTATATTTCCCTGAGCACTTAACAAGCGATGTTCAGTTGGATCCCTAACAAGTATCGTATACATTGTATATGTGTAATAAATAATTGTATGTCTGCATATAATTCTTCATATTTAAGAGCTTTTTCGTTGTCATCTAGTTTAAAATGTTATTTGTATTCGTAACAGTACACACGACTAAGAACAGTCAGTGGCACTACCACAGAAAATAAATGTGTCAATTGACTTAGATACGAGTACACCACATGAAGGAGTGCCTTTCTCACAGGACGACGGACTGAAACCGCCGCTCGGGAATCCAGACTCGTCAGGCATCACGATACAAAAATCTATGTTCATAATACATAAAAGAAAGGTCATAATACCATCCACTAACTGTCCAATTGCACTATGCCTGTCAGGGGAGTTAACAATCTCTAAATAATCATCTCCTCTGAAGAAATGTTGATTGTATTTAATGCTTAAGCCGCTGCTATTGCTTAATCAACCCATTGTCATCGGGAACTCATGATAGCGTTAAAGGGAGAGTTTTCCATTCGATAAATAGTTTTTTAATTATCGTTTGATCAGGACCATATCAATATTGCCTTACTGGAAAACAACGATCTTTATCAATATTTGATTGCCTCTAACGTCAACGATAACGTTTCGTTTGTAATTATCGCATCACCGCTACCATGCCCCGTCTCCAGCTCTCCGATTATTCATCAGATCGTCCCAAATTGACCTTCCGTTGCCAAAATCAATTCAGCTCGTGGAACTTTAAAATCGCACCGACGGAAGGTGTCGACGATGAATGTGGACGGCGAGCAGCCACCTCGGCTCGCAAACAAATGAAATCAGGTGATATTCATATTTGATCAGTATTTATAACTTTCTCCTTGCACGAAGTAACAACTATTTTTGTAATGGGCTGCTTTGTATCAAAGATACATCGGAGGAAAACTAGAAGATTGTTTATTTAGTGCTCAGATCCTTGTGCAAACTGTAGAGATACGGACGAAGCTCTTATAAAACATCGTATGAGCCAATATTATCTCATTAGTACTACCGTTTCGTGAGGATGCCTCCTCGTAACTATCAGTTGGACGTACGGATATTGTAGTGAGCATGGTGATCACCAAGACTGACGTGGAAGCCCAGGCGCAGTCGGCGCGAGACGAGATTCCACATGACCACCTCTTTAAAGTTACTGGATTGTCATCCAGCAATTTAGAAAAGTTGGCGCAAGGTATAATAATCGTCCCTTTGCTTGTGCTTCTTTCATTTATGATGATATTACACAGCAATTTTGTACTTTTAACGGACAACATTTTGATATTAAGAAATATCGTATAAATCGTAGATCGTATAGTATCAGATCCTATCGTATCCTAACACTTTTTAAACTTTACAAATATTCTAAATAAAGCGACATTAGCAATTATCTATTGCTCGGCTTTAGTCTGGAATCTTCATTATGTTGTTAAAGTCATTTTATTGTTATTATAGCAATTAATTATTAATTGCTATCAATCAAATATCAATCAAATGCTACCAATACTATAATGATACTGGTTCAAACTGTATATCTTGCCGCAGGAGGGCCCTGGTGACCTATAATACAGGTTTATGTTCCAGCCCACATCAGGCTCAAGACTCTCACAAACTAAGGACTAAAATTTAACCATTAATACTTATTTTATTATTAATAATACATAGTGTGTTGGTATGTTACGCTAACTACAAAACAAGAAAAAATGTAAATTAGGTAGAAAGACTTTAGATTGCTGTATTATTTGTGTTGAGAAGCAATAAGGAACCAGTAACAAACCAATTGTATTGAGGAAATTTATAATGCTATATTATTCGTAGTGTAGTTTTAAATATAAAATTCCAATGACACATAATTTGAGGAAATATATAATAGATTACGTAAATTTCAAGTTGTGTTACAATTACACAGAAAAAGCTGTTTCTTATTTAAGGACTTATGTTTGTTTATCCAGATCCTTATGGATCAGTACACGTTGAGATGAAAACAGCCGGTGGCTATTTTGTCCACCTAGTATAGAATTATCAATGGATTCATATGGAACATAAAAATATAATTATTATCTATTACCCTGTTTAAATTCAGTATAAATTTATGCCTTGTTGTGCCGAAATAAATCAATTAACACTCGAATACGATCATTGTAGCTTCGGTGTCAATCGAAAACTTTAAAACTGGTACACAAATATTGTTAAAAGTTTCATTGAATAATTTAATAAATACGGATATCTACAAAATGGTACAATTTTACTTACTCCTATTATGACGACTGTTTCGTATTGAGCTTGATTGACACACCCTGCAACACCTGATGAATAGTCTGAAGGGCAGACGAAACAGTCTGACGAGCCACTCGTCGTCATGTACAACCCAGTCTATATCCTTAAGAGTTACGTGTACACACAAAAACGCTAGATATTTTTAATTAAACTTATGTGTCGTTTAAACGTGATTTTAAAATAGTTTATGTTTGGTAAATAATTTTAATACAAACAAGAAGTAACATTAATTAACTAAGTAAGGAATCCTCGATCCGCAACACTAACAATTTCGTCACATGAACTTCCGAAAGACGATGACCTGGGAGAAATTTTAGCGTATACAATGGTATACGTTTATTAATTAATCTAATTCAATTAACAACACACTCGTATGACACAACAATTACCTCGTTCCATTACGTTTGGTCGCGAAGATATACGCACTATGTGCATTAATATCTGACTTCAATTATAATTGTCCTCAAAAATTCTGTAAATCACATACGCACATTCTGTAAATCAGGAACGGGTACATACGCACTTACAAGCGGTCAGTGCTCATTACTAACTCTGTGAGACATTGCAACTATTAACAAAAACATAACAAATATTACATTTTAATTCGGGAAGGTATTAAAATACCCTTTATTAGTAATTTCATTCGTTACACATTAGACGTTGCGCAAGATGATAAGTAATGAATTACCAACTACTCCAATATTCGATTAAATTTATCGACCCAAGGATCGACGTCATAAAACTGAATGTAGTATGACGGACTGTTTAATTATTAGGCAGAATAAAAGGACTAAACGTAGTCGACGATGTTTAATGAGTAAGCATCGATTGCAGTTCACGATTAAAATTAATTGAAGTTTCTTTAATAGCGCCGATCGATGCTGTCATTGTCGTATGTGATCAAAACAATAAATATAGTTGCGTCTCACATCGGTCTGGTTATATTCCGCGGGCTGGACAGTTGCCAGCTTTTTAACTCCACGAGCTAAGCCACTTAGTTTTATGGGTCGTAAAACCATACCGGTGGCTGGTCAATGCGTATTTGTGGATAATTTCGCGACCTTTCGTTGACACTTGCGAAAATACAGTGAGGAAGCACGGGCAAGTCGGAGTCGATTGAAACTTCATAAGTTGTTCTAGAGCAATGTTAATTTACAAACGTTGTATTAAAAATATAGTCTATGGTTTATAACATTGTAGAACATCCAGTAGCGAAGGTAAAGCAAAATAAATCCCGTAAAATATTAAAAAGGTGATTGAATATAATTCAAATCAAGCAAATATAAAAATATATGATAATGATTATTAAAAATACATCACATAAATGAACATATATATGTATGTATATACGAGTAAATGAGCATTTATTTACAGAGTAAAATATTTAATAACAATTTAATAAAACTAAAATAAATTTAGTAAGTGATTTTTTCTAAAATAGTAGTAAATCTAAACAGTGAACTGATATCTAAGAATCAACACTAATTGAATACTCTTACTAAAGGATCAGAACTGATACGTAAGTACTAGATTGACACAGACCAGTGAAGATTATCGACGGCATTAACTCCTAACTCTATTTCTATCAGAGCCCGAAGCAGACTTCGAAACGGCGATTGCGGCGACAGGCTACGGTCGCTTCAACGTGTCGCTGATGCTGTGCACGCTGCCGGCGTTCTGGAGCGCCGTCTCCGTCACCAGCTCCACCTCGTACATCTTCACGCGTGCGCAGTGCAACATGCAGCTGCGTCTGCTCGACATGGGCACTGTGAACGCCATCACGTATGGAGGTGGGTTACGAGAAAACAGGAACCGTTACCATACCTAACCCAATTACCGAACAATACGATGAGTCGCCAAACTGATGAACAGTATTTAATTTACTTGAGCCCAGTAACGCCATCTTTTGACACGTCGGTTGCAACTTTGAATGATAGGGTCTGTTTGTTTTGGCAACTTTTGTTTGCAGTTTAAGCTAAACCTGCCCTTTACTACCTTATTTCATATTTAACTCGGATATCGATAAGTAACCATAGTGGTAACGATGGTCAATAGGTAATGTTTGTTACATGTTTCGGGTGTGTGGTATGTGTTCTTCCACCAATATCCCACGAGTCGCATTTACGAAACATTCGACTTGCCTTATATAGTCGATAGTAAATCAAATAGGATTTGAAATTAGAGGCTTTGACGTAGTTTTATTACACAACATTATCTATACTACTATATAAATCTCCAGTGTCTGTCTGTCTGTACATTCCATGTTGTTGTAAAATTTCGTGATAAATATTCGTAGTATGAGTCACAAACACTAATGAAGACAAAAAAAAACAAAATTTTAAATAATTTTTATTTTTGAATTGAAGTAAATATTTTGAGAAAAAAACCATCTTTAATTTGAAGAAGGTGAAATTCTTGCTTTCGTCTCCTATTTTTCACCCTTCCAGGTGGTTTCTTTTCATCAAATTTAAATGAGAAAACGGGAAGTAAGCTCTCAAAAAAAGGTATTTTCCAAATCTGTTAATAAATGACGGAGTTCTGAGGTAATAACGAACATAAAAAAATATATACAAACGAATTGAGAACCTCCTTTTAATTCGGCTTAAAGACAATTATGTGTCTGTAGATCGAAGGTACGATAGAAAAGTGGAACTTGCACTTAATACTAGTTAACAATTTACAGATAATGTCCTTGAACAGCGATACGTGACGCACAGAATATGCGCAGAACAGTAACACTAGGTATCGATAATGGTTTATTAACCGCTGCGAGAACGAACGAAAAAATCGTTAATATTGTGAAATCTATGCTTATATTGTAGAAAAATATGAATCGCGAATTTGGTCAGTTTCAGTAAATGCGAAGGATATAAAATCCGGGAGCAGTAATAATGATAATGGTCAACATGTCTCAATTTGTGTTAACTTATAACTTCATTTTCTAGTTTTAAATACGAATAAAATACTTACACATTTACATAGAACATCTTTTATTGGAGTCCGTTAATACGAATAGATTGGTTCAAGTACCTACCGTTATAGCAACACAGAATAGCTACGGCAATAAGTAAACTTAACTGATTTGAATAATCTATTAACCATACATATTTTACCTGTCCTTGTTTGTATAATGCTTAAGAAATTGACTAAAAATTAATAAATAGTTTTGTTTCTTAATCTATTTCTGTATCGATTTGTCAAATTTTGTAATAGTTCTGCTTTAAATTGGGAATGTTGTGGATATAAAATTTCGGATATCGATATATGAATAACCGAAAAATCCGGTTTCAGTTACGGTTATGGATATGAAATTATTTCTGATTATCCGATTGTTTCGGATAACTTCGGTTACGGATATTAGATGATTTACGACTCGAAAAAAATATATAAAATCAGAAAAAAAACATTAAATAATAAAAACTATCTAAAACGAGAACATCCCTGCTTTAAGTAAAGGAACTGCTGTCATATAAATTTACAGTTTATGACAAAAACGTTTCTAATGAAGGAAGATTAGTCACATAACTTACTTCAAAGACTTAAACAATAAAAAAAGTTGATTTTACACTTTGATGTTTCATCATGAGTAATAAGTGTTCTGTACAACTATGAGTGTAAAATTATTCTGTTTGAGACTTGCTTGCCGCTTCATCTTTAAACTTTGATTTAGTAAAGGTAGATCTCCCGGTAGCAGCTAAGCATAATTGATTTTAGCGTGGAAAGTCGAAACATATCCAATAAATATTTAAACAAACTATGATACTTTTAAAAGCTCGCCTTACAATATACGACTAAGATATGATAAATGATGCTGTAATTGCATCACGAGATAACCACCAATCAATATTTGTGTCTTAGAAATTATACAATGCTACTGGTATACGAGCATTCAGACAGATTTATACACACGCATCGTAGCGTGTTTACAGAAAGATAAGTTCGTTCCACATGTGTATATTTAGCAAACATCTAACGAAACTGAAGGAAAATACAATGCTGACACCATCTTTGTTTTATCAGAAACGAGTGAAATTCAACATGAGGTAATTTCATAATGATCTAAAACGTTAGACATTCTTGGCGGATGTTGAAAAATATAAGTTATAATTGTTGATCGGTTTTGTTTTATTTACAATTTTAATATTAGTGATTTATTCAGTAGATATTGATAACATTATATACACTTCGGAAGATATTTTTTCCAGCTTATAAAATACCATTATGTGCTTGGGCTCTATCTCCGCGTAAATTTTAAAAATTATCATGTCTAAGAGTTATTATGTTAATTATACATGAAAAGACAGTTGATGTAGCCTAGTGGCTTGAACGGAGTTGTCCCGCACGGGAGACTTTAGAACGTATCCTGCACGCTTCTGTAACTCTTAACCCCTCTCAATGTGAGTAAAAACACCGAGCCCAACAGAGGGACAATTAAGAGATGTAATGACGATAATGATAAGCACTCTTTCAATCTTAAGTATATCTATTTATATATACATACAAAACTATCTTAAAACAACTTTATTGTATGGTTTAAAATTTGTGAAAATTCGGAGCAAGTGACACAAATGGGTTTTCTGTCTATTCTCAATGTAATAACAATTGCGTTCCAGAAATTTTTAGGCAATCCATAAATATCCGAGACAGCCTTCACTAATTTATTTTCATTTATCAGATGAACAATTCAACATTTATTACCTTGCTATAGCGATCCAAATCTTCATTGTAATATCCCTTATCTCATAAATAACTATATATATTATTGCTGCTTGACAGGTATGATCACATCAGCCATGATCTGGGGATTTCTATCAGATACATTGGGCCGAAGACGCATCCTGATCTGGGGGTTCATGTGTTCCGGGCTCGTGGAGCTGGCCGCCGGGGTTAGCCAGAACTTCACCATGCTCCTTATCACAAGGTTCTCATCCGGGTTTTTGTGAGTATACGAGTATTTATCTCTATTTTCGTTCTAAAAATAATAATAGTTTAGGTACTAATCAATGAAGTGTAAGGGGCAGACAGTTGTGTCCAAGACTACATCGCCTGCTCTTGGCTTAACTTGCTCAACAATGTGCGACACAATGGCGTTAAACAATTTCTATTGGAGATTACTGGATTCTATATCACTTTGCTTAATACCGGCCATATTGATGCACGATTTTAACACTCCTTTTCGGCCTCCTTTCTTACTGCTGTGACGCTCCTGCTATTGCAAATATGCATTGGCCGCTGGGACCACTTACCACAAAGTGGCGGATCAGCTCGTTTATCAGTAATAGGTATCAGTTTGTTAGCTACAGGCATAAAAATGTCCTAACCTGCGAGTTGTCCATTTATTTTAATCAATTTTAATGGAACATCAAAATAGATATACCTAGGTATGTGAAGTAAAGGATCCGCCCCAATCAAACATTACGGATCATAGAACATTTGGAAAACCTGTAAATATATTCCAGGTTCAACGGTCCCTTCGCAGTGCTGATCTCCTATTTGGCGGAGCTTCACCGTACGGAGCTACGTGCGCGCGTCATCCTGCTCACCAGTCTCTTCTACACGTTCGCTAACACCACGCTGCCGCTGCTGGCTTGGGCCCTCCTGCCGCACGATTGGGAGTTCATTCTTTTTGGAAATAAAATTGGTATGTATTGGTGGCAGAAAAGTTTCTCTTTTCTTCTCGTGATCTAAAGCTCAACAAAATAAAATAAAATTTTTCTTATATTTTTAAAAGGATACTTTTTCGTTAGTGATATATTCGTGGAATCTATTCCTGCTGGCGACCGCTCTCGTACCGCTCGTCACTGGAATCGCCTTCGTCTGTCTGCCTGAGAGCCCCAAGTTCCTCATGTCCCGCGGCCGGAATGAGGAAGCAATGGAGGTGTTCCGACGAATATACGCGCAGAATACCGGCCAGCCGACTAAAAATTATCCGGTAATTTCAACCTTAATTGCTATTGTAGAGTGTACAAATCTAACCAACCTGGGACTCCCCTCGAATGATTTCCCTCTTGGCGAAGTCTTTTGTATTCCAGATAATAAAAGATAATCTTAATGAATTCTTACTTAGGTGGTTGTCTGTTCTTTTACCAATTATTGACATAACAAAAATGTTAAAACCATCAAGAAAAATCATAAAACTAAAATAGAATAACTATTCGGATAGTTCGAAAACTAGTCGGATGAATCCGACTAAACGACAACGTAAGCCCTTATATATTTTACCTTCAGTTATGTATTCAGACACTTACAAATCTTTTACTAAAACAGAATGCATACATATGGCATTAGCGCTTAACAAGTCACTTTGTGAAGTCGCTTCGACTTTCCCAAACAAATTCTTCAAGCACTACGCGACTTATTATTCATTTTTTATGTTTGTTAGATTAGAACTCTTTATTTATTGACCGATTTGAAAAATTCCTTTTTTATTTGCGAGAGTATACTTATCGTTTCGTCCCAATTACATGTGAAGAACAAATACCAACCCCAAAGGTGTAAAATAAGCGATGAAACGAAGAAATTCACCTTCATCAAATTAAAATCTGTTTTTTAGTTAAAATATTTACTTGTCTTGTTTTCTATTGAAATGTTTTAATGGTTCTGAACAATAAAAAAAATTATCGAAGTATTTTGTAATACGTAATTAATATTATAAAACAAAACCAAGACGAATTTATTTCTGAAACGTCACGTATAAACAGTCACTTATCGTAATATGTAATTCATACTTTAAGATAAAACAAGCAATAACCGAGATTCATATGTCGACTGGACAGTTTGAAGTTGTCATATGTATTATCTACCTAACACTATATAATTTCACCACCCATTACAAATATTTGAACTAAATGCAATCCAATTACACCTTTAAACGAATCAGTTCCATAAACGTATATCATAACACAAATCAAGTTTTCAAAGTCCGTCACTTTAATGCAATATTGAATGTACTGTACCTACTGTACGTCATTGGACGCTTAATTTCTCAGAGAACATGAGTACTAACTTAGTACTTACTTCTAGGAGTAAGAATCAAGCGCCCAAAACTAAGAAATATTTTTTGCATTGATAGAATCAACACAAATTTAAGAGAAATATATTTTCAAACGCCGTACGACAATCGGTCCGTGCGTCATTACATTACGTTCCGTGACGGTGAGTGAGTGCACACGACGGTAGACGCGGCGAAGCGCGGCTTTGTCGTTTAACGTCATTCCTTAATGCGTCGTTTAGAACAGATATATTTCTTTACATGTAACATTTATGCGCCTTTTCTCGAGAAACTGACGAGTTGAGCAACTATGTTGACGAGTGGTCGAAAACGTAACGTATGCAAACAAATTTCTTTTCACTGTAACTCTTCTTGGTCTAGTCTAGGTCTAGCAAGGTAATTTTTTTAAGGGAATTTGTAACAAAGCTACGTGAACTTAAACTTTGCTCCTCACCTCGACGTATTCTGTTTAGGCGATTTAATTAAGTACACATATTTGGACGATATTTTCATACGGGAAAAGTATATTACAAAGAACTTTGTGAAACTTTTTTTTAAGATTTTTTCAAAAAACGTAAGAATGTAGCTTGAATTTATACCCACTGTCGGACGACAAACGATAATTATATGTGATGGTCCTCAAGATCGACTGAAAAACCCATTTGTCGAAATAGTAACTATCCTCTTTTCTTTTTCAATTTGGTAATATTGATATTTTCTATCATATTTTATTGTTTATCTATAACTATTGTGTTACAGGTGACGAGATTAGTGGAGGAAAAGTCAGAGCAGCAAGCCCGGGGACTGCGGGCGCTGCGTGGTGGGTGCGCGCAGCTCGCGCCCCTGTTCAGACCTCCTCACGTCGTGTGGCTACTATTAATCTGCGCCATACATTTAGGGTGTATGTTTGGGTAGGAGAATTTCAATAACGCTGTCATTGTAAGAGATGTTCAAAGTAAGTCCAGTGACATGAAAAAACTCGACGCACTATCAGTACTTAACTTAGATTTCTTCCAAGTAACACTTTCTGACTTTAAATTAAGTGAATATTTTAACCTGTCTACTCCGATTAGACAGTAGTCTCAATGGTTTCGCAGATGGTCGGAGGTAGAGTTGTGAAATTTCATGCATAGGTGGTATTGTTACGTTATCGATCCCTGTGGGCTCACAGGGCATAAAGGACAAAACACGATTTTACAGGACCGCCAAAAAAACATCAAAAATAAAATAAAATATCCTAAAACTTTTTTAATTTACGAACTATTAAAATGAAGTCTACGAACTTTATTTTGAATATCGTTTAGGGGGTAAAGGACACTATCAAACTTTATATCAAATTCTTTAGGGTTGTAAGGTCCAAATGTGTTTTAGTTATGAAATATTTTTGGATCATAAAGGACAAAAATAAATGGCCTATACCCTGCAAATATTATATTTAACACTTTTTTCAATTTTAATAGTCATTTACAACCCAAATATATGTCATATTTTTGTTTAACCAGTCAAAAATAATGAGTGGTAAAAAATACTTTTGTTGAAATTTTGCTACTTTGAATATACCAATCGATAGAGAATGAAAAACCGAATGAAATGGTGTATTTAGTGCCTTTGCGCCCAAATGTCCTTTAAGCCATTCAGGTCAGAGGTTTGTAAACTACACTTACACGGGTATCGATATATTAATGTATTATATACCTTGTAACAAGCATATACGTCATCTTGATTGAAAACATATGTCATATCATCACATTTATTAAAATTTTTAATTTTCTTAAAAACTTAACCCCCGATAATAGAACTCGTTTAATTTAAGAACTACTCGCGACGGTCAATGAGTCACTCGCACCTAACTCTGTTTTATTCTCATCCAGTAAATTCTGAGAAAATCTTGCAGACGCTCAAACAAGCACGCGGTGATCCTATAAGAGCTCCATTTGTTTATCGAATGTAAAGGAACTAAGGGGATTTATAACGGTAACTCCTAAATTGCAGCTCAAACACCCTCCGGCTATGGTACCCGCAGCTAGCCGCCATGATCGGGTCGGGCAACGCCAGCCTGTGCTCCGCCATCGCGCCGCCGGCGGCCCCGCTCGAGGACGCCGTGGAAACGTGCACCCCCATCGAGACCGACATGGCGACCTACCTGCAGAGCGCCGTCGTGGGCGCGGGGTCCGTCCTCACTTACGGCATAGGGGGTGCACTCGTCAACAGGTATCGACCTCGTGTCCTATATGAACATCTAACCGTGTTAGTACCTAGTGAGGTAGGGGTGGTGATAATGTTTTTTTTTCAATTTGATTTACTTTTGCTATGCCTACTGACCGGGTTTCTCCGAAGCTACACAATTAATTTGTCCATATTTTTCATATGATATAAAATGACCACAATTATAATGAAATATAAAGTAAAACTTCTAAAATCGCAAGCGATTGTAATCGAATCCTCGAGGATCCTGCAAAAGTAGAATAGTCACAACTTTCACCGGTTACCGTCGATGGTGTCGTCGTACCCCGATGATCCGGGAATTCAGCTATCCTGTATCCGCCAGCCCTATATGCAATACAAAGACCGCAATAGCTTGGCGGAGCCACTTACGACGACGTGACGGTAAAGACAAGAATATGCCATCGCTGAAGTGCGTACGCCAACGGAAACTTGAATCTTCCGGGGAGGCCCAAATGCGCCAGATACTGGCCACAGTGGTCTTCGAACGATTATATACAGTGACCATTTGTAATGCTTCTGTAACGATCCAGTCGCAATGTAGGAACGATACGGTCGCTCATTATCTACCTTTACAAATAAGCACTGCTATTACAGTAAGTCGATTGCAATTGAGCCACGATTTTATTTATGACATTTTCAACGGAAACGTGATAATTTGATCAAATATTCTAGCGCTGTTTAAGTTTTAGCAATTTTTTAACGATGCGCACGGGTATTATTGATACGATCGAGCAATGAACATAATTTATTTATATAAACAACATTGTATAGGTGCGAAATATATTCGTGCGATACATTCTCGGTACCTTCTTAAAGTAACAAATTGGTTTTGGCCCCTGTGCAGATGCGGCAAGAAGCTTGTGGCGGGAG